>CM074435.1:2286068-2585248 GCA_037101425.1 Elopichthys bambusa | reverse complement strand
GTCAGAGTTATGGACAAACTCGATGTGTACGGCCGTCTGCCGGAAGCTAGTTATTGTCACAATCACATTAGTTTGGACTCATTTATGTTTTCTCATCGTCTGCCTTAGTCACTCATTTGTTGTCACGGACACTAATTATGTTCAGCTGCACATCATAATCATTATTGGTGAATATATGTTCGGTTTTGTTCTCAGTCAAGTGTCCGGTGTTGTCAGTTTTGGATGTTTTTACTGTTTGCTCTGTTTTGTGGATTACCCTGTGGATTGATTAAATATGATCTGATTGCCTTCATCTTCTTCTTCGCACTCATTACTACAAATTCATTTTACTTTATAAAGTTTTAAAAATGGATATTTTTCTTACAAAAACCCATCGATTCATTTCAGAAGCCCTTTATTAACCCCGCTGGAGCTGTATGGATTACTTTTATGATGGATAGATGCATTTTTGGGGTGCTTAAAAAGGGCCCCTTTCACTATCATTATAAATCTTTGGAGAGCAAGGATATTTTTAAGTATATATCCGATTGTGTTCGTCTAAAAGAAGAGTCATGTACATCTAGGATGGCTTGAGGGTGAGTAAATCATGGGATAATTTTCATTTTGGGGGGAACTATCCCTTTAAGTGGATTCCCTTCACTACATCAAATGTTGCATAGAATATGTTTAATATGCTGCATGCAAATACCTAGATTTTAAGTAGGTCTGTGCAGGTCTATCAACCCAAAAAGTAATAATACATGCAGGCCTTTTATTGAAATAGCGAGAAGAGAAGTGTCAGCTGACTTCATTTTAAAGACTGAGTTTACAAGAGACATTGTTTACAATAGGAACATTTTCCAAGACATGTTTTAACAAAAAACAAAGAGAGAAAGACTTAAGTTTGACAATATGACCTGACGTTGTTGAAGTTGGTTTAGACTAGGGGTTTTTTCTCCTTCTTGTTTAAGAAGTGTTTGGCACTGAGTCAAAACAAAATAAGAATTGCGGCCGCAATGTGGTTGCAGAAAACGAAAATAACCCACTTGAGCAAAATCACCGACTCTAAACGAACTTCCTGAGCAAAAGACATTAATTAGGCATCGTTTAAAAGGTGGAGAACTGAAACCAGTTCAAGATCATTTGTGATTTACAGATTGCACATCTGAAGAGAGTCGTACACGCGTTTTCTGTGTGTAGCCTACGTTCGTTCTTTGAATCACACGTACTTCACGTTTGAGAAATTATTGCAAGATAAAATTTAGGACAGCTTCTATGCAACATTATATAAATGAGACCCTATATGTCTGAATAACGTAATGTGCAATTTAAAGTGTTTTATTTTCTTTTTACCATTCCAATAACGGCACTTGAATATTGAAACACAGAACAAGCAGATTTAGCAGTCTCTTTTTTGCGGTTTAATGCAGCTCATGGTGCAATTTTAGTTTAATTAATTGTAATACACCTCTTTTGAATTATTCATCCAAATTCCGTGACATTCCGCATTATACAGTAAATTCCAGTCATAACTGGTTGCTTTATAAACCTGCTAATCAAACGTTTGGGCCAAATGCGGCAGATAGTTGGCACACTGGCCTATAGATATAGCGTGGCATGAGCACATGTGGGCCAAAGTTTCACCATACATGTTTTGCCATGGCTTTAGAATTGGCAGGAAATTTATTTGGGATCACTATTGAAGTATATGGCTCAGATGATTTATTGGAACACCAGATTCGGGATCAGATTCTTTTAACATGGAGATTCATAAAGCGTCTGCCTCATCTGTACATTAAAACACCATCAGCTCTTTTTAGCTGAAACATCACAGACACTTGACCAGACCAGAGGCTTATATTACATCTTGTGATAGAGGGCATAGTAGGTGCCCTTTAACCCAACCTGCTGGGTTTGTCCATATTTAACCCAGCTTGGGTTGTTTTTAACCCGGCATTTTTTAGAGTGTTGCGCTGACAGACACTCAGCTCTGATCTCTGCAAACATCTGAACACAGAATGATACTTATTAATTAAATAGTATTGTATTTATTGTACTATGTACATGCACTCAGAGAGATTTTACGCTATTGTGAGGTTCACAAATTAGGCTATTTTACTATACTGGAAAATTATAAAATTGTGCCGTATAATTATACAGATAAGGGTAATTCGTGTCATATTGTGCTCATTACTGGTACTCATATTAATAACCATATTTTAGCTTCTGGACTCAACTGAAGATCCTTTTCCGCAGCATGAAACACATCAAGATTGATGAATATAAAGATGATGATGATGAAGAGAGCAAACAGCCACCAGAACTGATCTATATAAGTGATGAAATATCAAATCAGCTGATGTGTAAGAATGATGAATCAATATTAGAGTTTGGGTTTAAAACTCTTGAAGTTTGACCCGTGAAGTGAAATAAATGGAGAGCCGGGTGCAGAAAGGGAACTCACAGTAGGGACAACCTGCTTTTGAGCGCCATCTGGTGGACAGCAGTGATGAAACATCATTATATGCACATGTAATATATAATTAAATTTCCATGCGTTAAGTATATTGTAATATCAAGTATTAAAACACATATTATTACACGTTTTTGTAAATGTTTCACATAATGTGAGGGGAAAAAACATGCAGAAAACCTTTTTGCTCCCAACAGGAATCAGTCAATGAGACATTTAAGACTTTAAAACTAGTGTCTGTATCTTTCCACATGTCCGATTCTTCTTCTGCAATTCTTAAAGCAACTTTTCCTATGCTGATGTGTTTTTAGGATCCGCGCACGCGCAGATGAAAGCGAAACTGAGATTTAAGATGGCCGCTCTAACACACTACGGTTTAATTTCGTTCTGTTTGTTGCGTTTGTTTCTTTTCATGTTTTATATCCGCTGCTTGACATGCATGTGAAGAGTGTGCTTGTGCGAACTATCCATAAGGACTATATATATATATTTACTTCACCTGGACAGAATACAAACCCGCTCCGTTTTCCAGGACAGTTTTGTTCAACGGATTCTACTGCAAAGATATCATTTTCTCCATAATACTCTGAAAGAAGAGGACAAATGTCCACATGCCTCAGGGATCAGATAATTTCAAGTGTCATTCCTACTGAAATGTGAGTATTATATTATTTACTAAAGGATGTTTGCGCAAAAGTAACCAACATGAATCAACATGAGTTTTTTTTTAAATTTTTTAATATGTACGCAAATAGATGGAGAAAGAATAGAAAGTTGAAAAAGAAAGAGTAAAATATAAATAAAAAGTGCTGTATTACTGGGTCAATTCAGTGACCATAAACTCATTAGTCAGCTAGAAGAAAAAAAAAGAACTCTAGAGAGGAGCATTTTGCTAAATATATACACCATATTACCTATTAATTATAACTTTTAATGCTCTTCAATAGCCTTTATAATGCATGTTTGAATAAAGCCACCATTTAAATGTTTATATTTCGAAAACGAATTATTAGTAGGCCTATTATAACTTTATTATTATAAAAATCTCCTTAAGTGTAATTTACGTTTGTATACAAATCAGTTCATTTTAACCTTCAATATTAATGTAGTACCAACTGATTCCCATGTATATTTTACAGCATTAGTTGAAAGATTTTTTTTCTTGAGAATAATTGCCGTACCTGATAAACAGTATATCCAAAATAACTGATATCAAATCGAATTGCAAGTTAGTGAATTGAAAATGCATAACTATGAAGACAGACTGGCAGAAAATGGTGCAAAACAGAAAACAGGGTGATATTGTGGCATACTGATAATCCTCATCTTTCTATTATTGTTACACTCTAAAAAATGCTGGGTTAAAAACAACCCAAGTTGGGTTGAAATTGGACAAACCCAGCGACTGGGTTGTTTTAAGTGACTATATGGATGGCTTAAAATGAACCCAAAATGGGTTGGAAATCAGACACATAATTACTAGATAATCAAAAGGTTAACATCTATTAATAAACAATTTAATAAATTGTTTAATTATTATATTTAATATTAATAAATATTAATTTCCAATGCAATACAGCAATTTTTACACAATAGTTGGGTTAAATAAAACTACCCAGCAGGTTGGGCAAAAATTTTACCCAACCGCTGGGTTTGTCTATTTTCAACCCAACTTGGGTTGTTTTTAACCAAACATTTTTTTAGAGAGTAATAATAGTTGCAACTTGCACTCTTAAATGTGCATTGAAACTTGTCCAGGGACCATATTCATATAACATCTAAGGCTATCCTAACTAGCTGAGTTAGATGGTGATTGACACTAAACAGTAGAAAATTAGTCTCTTCAGCTGTAAATGTCACTGGCTGGTAAAGTCTTTTGTTGATTATAATAAGTTGACATTTTGATAAAACACACATAAGCAGTCTTTCAGAATGTTCTCAATAACATGTAGCCTAGATCAGATGCATACTATATGCATTAGTGAGTGTGGTGGTGCTTACAGGGTGTCGCTCTGGGACGGGTGGGTGAGTATGAGGCTGGGAGGGAAAAATCACAGTATACTCACTACAAAAAACTAGACTACACCATTGCTTGCAACAGAGGTGGAAAGTTAACTTAAATGAACTCATTAGGTTAGTTAATGTAAATGCTTCAGTTGTCTCTGTCACATTACCATGTACTACATGAAATACAAATGCATGAGCAAATAACTCTCTAATGATAATATAATGGCTTTGCAATGCAAGTTTCAAACATTTTGGTTTGTAGGTAGATGTTATTATTGCCACCTTGTAGACATGCTAAGCACAACAAACTAACTGGAAAATAACTACAGTGGTATGCGAACATTTGGGAACCCCTTACAGAATCTGTGAAAATGTGAATAATTTTAACAAAATAAGAGAGATCATACAAAATCCATGATATTTTTTATTTAGTACTGTCCTGAGTAAGATATTTTACATAAAGATGTTTACATAAAGTCCACAAGACAAAAAATAGCTGAATTTATTAAAATGACCCTGTTCAAAAGTTTGTGAACCACTGATTCTTAATACTGTGTGTGGTTACCTGATGATCTACGACTGTTTTTATGTTTTGTGATGGTTGTTCATGAGTCTCTTGTTTGTTCTGAGCAGTTAAACTGAGCTCTGTTCTTCAGAAAAATCCTCCAGGTCCTGCAGATTCTTCAGTTTCAAGCATCTTTTGCATATTTGAACCCTTTACAGCAGTGACTGAATGATTTTGAGATCCATCTTTTCACACTGAGGACAACTGAGGGACTCAAACATTAGAAAAGGTTCAAACATTCACTGATGCTCCAGAAAAAAACATGATGCATTAATAGAATGGGGGGTGAAAACTTTTGAACAGGATAAAGATGTCCACATTTTTCTTTTTTTATTGAAATATAATTTTTTTCATTTAGTACTGCCCTCCGGAAGCGACAGAAGATACATTTTTCCCGGAAGACAAATTATGTACAATTTACCTTGATCTTCAAATTCCAAATGTTTTCACCCCCCGTCTATTAATGCATCGTGTTTCCTTCTGGAGCATCAGTGAATGTTTGAACCTTTTTTAATAGTTGAGTTTGAGTCCCTCAGTTGTCCTCAGTGTGAAAAGATGGATCTCAAAATCATACAGTCACTGCTGGAAAGGGTTCAAATATGCAAAAGATGCTTGAAACCAAAGAATCTGCAGGACCTGGAGATCAGAGCTCAGTTTAACTGCTCAGAATAAAGAAGAGACTCATGAACAACCATCACAAAACAAACTAACAGTCGTAGATCATCCAGGTAACCACACACAGTATTAAGAATCAAGGGTTCACAAACTTTTGAACAGGGTCATTTTAATAAATTCAGCTATTTTTTGTCTTGTGGACTTTATGTAAACATCTTTTATGTAAAATATCTTACTCAGGACAGTACTAAATAAAGAATAACATGAATTTTGTATGATCTCTCTTATTTTGTTAAAATTATTCACATTTTCACAGATTCTGCAAGGGGTTTCTCAAACTTTCGCATACCACTGTACGTCAGTTTCAAAGTCCGGCTGGTTGAAATATATAATTTTTTGTAGCTTAGCCAGCTTTGACTGTTTGCATGACGATCTTGCTAGTCACTTAACTTTGCTATGTGGTTCTTGCTTGTCCTGACATGGCGCATGACAAATAAGACTGGCGCTATTTCATCACAGCAACAATGGCTTCACCCAGACGTCGTCATCGGCGAGGAAGCATGGAGGAACCACTTACCATGTCGTGAGAGATTGTTGTTGTTTTAATATGTTGTTATGGGTTTCACTTCATGCAGAGGCTTAATAAAAAGCCAACCCAGGCTCATTGGAAATACATGCTTGTGGCGTTGTTTCTGCAGCACCGACATTACGTACCTTACTGCACATTTTGTGGCAGTTTCAAAGTGAAATATCTACTGAGTGGTGCTAAAACACGTATTCAGTACGTGAACATGGCACGTTTTATTACGTTGGCACAGGCACATACTGCAGCTTTTTTATTACGCTACTTCAGGCATGTGTTACGGCGTTACAGAATTGAAATATCCAGGCTAAAAGGTTAATGCTGTATCATAGTGGTTCTCAAACTTGTCCTGGAGTACTATCAGCACTGCACATTTTGTATGTCTCTCTGTATCTGACACACCCATTTCAGGGCCGTTTCTCAATATACGTTCTTGTCTGTACTTGTGTTCTTGTGAAACTTCATCAGTCGCCACCCAAGTTCTGTTTCAATTCAAAGTTCACATCTAGCCAAGTACAGTTCAAATCCCCGGATGTGTTCTTGATCCGTCCCTTTTATCGAGGATGCATTGAGAGTTGACTTGTGAGGACTTGAGACAGCCAGGTATCCCAGAATGCATCTCGCACTAACCAGCAAGCGTTAATAGCAGAGGAGAAAACCTGTGTAATTTAAACATATTACCGTTAATATGTCATGATATGTAGTATTTGCTGATGCAACTGTGCTATTTTAAGTTCATTATACACGGAATTGAGCTGTTTTGTTGAACCAGTTTCACAGGATTCATAGCCAAGTCAAGTCAAGTCACCATTATTTATATAGCGCTTTTTACAATGTAGATTGTGTCAAAGCAGCTTTACAGTGATAACTGATACATTATTTTGGCTGCACAGCAGCTCGTAAGGAATAGTGTCAATGCAGGTAGATCAAAGCACTGTTGAATATCAAATATCAAGTGTCCCCAACTAAGCAAGCCAAAGGCGACAGCGGCAAGGAACCCAAACTCCAACAGGTGACATCAGGTGGCAAACAGGTGTTAAAATGGAGAAAAAACCTTGGGAGAAACCAGGCTTAGTCGGGGGGCCAGTTCTCCTCTGGCGAACAGTGCTTTGTTACGACTCAGGCTGCTATCATAAGTCAGATATGATCGCAACATTCAAAGTGTTTAATTCAGTTCCATCCAGTTGCGGATCGTATTCATCACACCGTTATGGACGGTTGTTGAGGAGATGCGCCACTGGTTGTCATGTTGATGAGGCCTTCATAGTGGATGATCTAGTTGACTCAATCTCTGCTGATACTTCAGGGCTGCGTTGTGGTTGTGTCAAGGTGCAGGTCCTCGATCTCACCCGGATACGGCCCGGATCCGGCTGACTACGGTAAACCTCGGGATAAACAGAAAGTCTAATATTAGCGTAGATGCCATTCTTCTTCTGATGTAACGAGTACATCTGGTGTTATTGGAAGTGTTCCCGGTTCCAGCTGACCTAATTTATGCAGCCTAATAATCCTTTAACGGATTTGAAAAAATAAATTGATAATGTGTTATGTGTATGCCAAGTTAAATAGCGGAGCAAACTCACTGAGTTAGAAATCTCATAGATATGCTGTATATGCATCATTAATGTTCATAAGTATCCGTTTTTAAATCTCACAGCATGTTAGAATTGTTTTGAAGTCATAACATTGTGCAAAAAGTACGCTTTCTTGATCGTAAAACGTTCTTTGTGTGAAAAGGAATAAATGTCAGAGTTTTACTGCCTCCAGTGTTCGTTCGTTGTGAGTTTTGCAGAAATGTAGGTAGAAGCATGTGTTTCCAATGAACCTGGGTAGCAACAACTCTACTGTATATATCATAGAGTATCATCTGAACATAGCAGTTATAACACATGTTTACCATGAATGTAGCAAAACATACAGAATATAACATATAAATATCCCTGATGTTTGTTTTTTGTTTTTCCTTCAGATCTTTTATTCATCTCAGTGAGGAACTGAATAGACTCCAGAAGGATTTTTCTCATGAATCCAACAAGCACAAAGAGACAATAAATAATCTTTTTAATGAGTTAAAACCAATTTACACAAGTTCTGCTTGCAGCTGTATAGCAGGAGCGAGGGTGGGGGGATATGGACTGGCTGTCCTGTTTGTGGGATTAGCTTTATTTGTATTTGATGAAGAGGTTTCTATCATTGTTGCTGCAGCAGGGGTGGGTATGGCTATAGCTGGTGGATTAAGATTTGCTTTTGGGCGATACAAGAAAACACAGCAGGAGAACTTAAAACAAAAAATTATAGAGGAACTTAAGGGAATTCAGGATAAAAGTAGCTCTATTATTGATGTAATGGAAAAAATCTCTCAACATGCTGTGGAAATATTGAGAGACGCTTGGCTATCAGAACACAAAGCCCGGGCGTTAAGTGAACATTTTGCCTGCCGCTTTGAAAAAAGGCACCTTGTTCAGGAACATGACGGCAGTAAAGTGGGTGACCAGATGTCCAAAATCATGCATTTGTCTGGAAACCTTGCAGAAATGATCGCCAAGGTTAGTTCTGTGCCTGAAATCCTCAAAGAGATTATCCAAGACAACAAAAGGCGAGATGACCAAACTGCTAAACCCACACATGAACAAATAAATAAAAGGGAGTTTAGGGAGAATGCAGAGAAGTTCATTAATGAAATGCAGAAAGGAATTTGTGAGTTAAAAAACAGTGTGAAAGAAATCAGTCGAATAGCAGAACAAATATCAAATCTTTGAATTCAACCTGACAAAATGAAAAAGTATGAACTGCTGAGACACCTGACGGAGGACAACACAAATAGAGAGCAATATTACACTGCAGTATTGAGTCATTTCATTGTCCTACAACAACTGATGTTAACATTGTCAAAAGTTAATGTAAATAAAGGAAATTGATACTTTGTTAAATGCAGAAATCCAGGATTGTTTTTGCTCTGCATTACTGATCAAAAGTATTTTGTGCAAATTGTGTGTTTTATATTAATCACTTTCATAACAAAACATGTAATAAAATATGCACGCAAAAATGTATTGGAATATAAAGTGAATAAAGTAATCGTCTTTAACCCTTTAACATCCTCACCAAGAAAAATGGAAAAATTATTTCTTTGCATTTTTATTTAGTTTGGGCGATAATAAATCTGAATGATTTCACTTTCATTCAGTGTCCAAAGTTAAACCTCAGGTCAAATGTACTGTAAAATGGATTTGTTCTACATAAGGAACTGCAACATAATGGCCCGGTTTCACAGACAGGGCTTAGCCTAAAGGAGGTCGCACACCAGACTCGAAACTCAGCGCCGCGCCGCGTCCCAGGTATCTCACACCGGACGCGCACATTCTATACGCGCGAGTTAAATTTTGAATCGACTTCTGCCAGAAGAGCTGCATGATGGGTGAGTTTTAACTTTATTTATTATTTAGTTGTTTTTTATTATTATTATTGAATAATAGCTGACTTTTGAAGGTTCATTAATGAAAATCACATTAAGTATGTTATTGTTTTGTTGTATCAGTTGTCTAGGCATCTATGTTCCATAGTAGCAATATTATTTAACTAGCGTTAGCTAGCTAGCCCGAGTAAAAACGTTAACCAAGTTATTTGGGTAACACTTTACAATAAAGTTTCATTTGTTATCATAGTTAATGTATTAGGCTAACTAACACGAACTATGAGCAATACATTTGTTACAGTATTTATTAATCTTTGTTAACTTAATGTTAGTTAACAAAAAACAGTTGTTCTTTGTTCATGTTAGTTCAGTGCATTAACTAACGTTAACAAATACAACTTTTGATTTTAATAATGTATTAGTAAATGTTGTAATTAACATAAACAAAGATTAATAAAGGCTGTATAAGTGCAGTTCATTATTAGTCCGTGTTAACTAATGTATGACTTATGACTTTTTAGTTTAATAGTATATTTTCTTTAGTATTTTGTGGGGATTTCACAGTACTAAAGAATATTAACTTCTAAATTATGCACTATTCAACAGACATAATTACATTTGGGTATATATTTAACCTATGTAAACTATGAAGGTTTTTGAATGCCCTGTTTTTTTTTATGTCCTTCCCAAACAGATCAAATCTTGATGGACAACAACAACAAAAAAACAACAAAAAAACTGCTGCACTGCTACTTTTACGTCGAAGACTGAAAAATAGAGGCAGTCGCATTTGGGTACACCCTCTAAATGAAAAAAGGAAACAATTTGGTGCTTACCACCATCTTGTTCAGGACTTGCAGTTAAGCCCAGAAAAGCACCTGCAGTACTTCAGAATGAGTGCAGAGCAGATGGAGGATCTTTTGTCAGTTATTGGACCTGACATCACAGGGATGTCTATAAATTACCGGACACCAATTGGGCCAAAGGAAAAACTTGCAGTAACTTTGAGGTAAGCAATGTTCTATATAAACTATTCTGATCTACACTGTTATATTATAACGTTGAAAGAATGAAGATATTATTTCAAAATTTCATTAAATGGATTTTAATGTGAGCCATTTTTAAAGACACATAGATACTTTAATAATAAGAATAGCCAGCCTCCACATACATTTTATTAAGGGTGGGCCCAAACATCACATACTAGAGTAAGAAAAAACAGAACAGTATGTAATCTAACATAAAACAGAATTAGGTTAACAATCAATCAAGACAGACGAACAAAAAAATAAATAAACGTTACATAAATAAGTAAACCTCTCTATTTTCGCTCTTGTCTGTTCCCTTTTTCCCCAAGGACCTCATTTGAGGTGCTAAACTTAAAAGGAAAAGTTCATGTTTCTTTGGTGGCACTGTTGGTGATACTAAAAAAAATCCACAAGCTTTTCGTTCATTTCTGTGTTTGGACTTTTTAGGTTATCTCTTTTTTTTTTTTTTTTTTTCTGGGTCTCTGGGGCCATTCTGAAACTTCTTCACTTCTGGTCCCTGCTGTCTCCGGTACTGGGCTTATCCTCTTCTGCACTCATTTGTGTGTCTAGATCACCTTCATGGTTTGACCCATCCACATGGTTTTCGAAGTCAACATTACTGATTGTACTGAGAAAAAGACAAGAGAGACAAATAAGAGCATGCACAGTTTAGTATCATAATTTTTTACAGTTAAAGTAAATTTAATTAGAAGTGTATTACTATAAAATGACCTTCTATTTTGTAAGAAAATATTCAGGAAGGAAATCACGGCAGCGCATTAGCTCCGGAGCCTCTTGGCAATTGCTGTCTTTTCTTCCATTTGATGTAGTTGTTAAATTAATGTTTATATTAATGCTTATGTTTTACAGACATCTGCCCACAGGAAATTCAGTTAGAACAATTGCCTTCAACTATCGAATGGGCGAGAGCACAGTGGCTAAATCCATCAAAGACACATGTGCTGCAATTAACAGGTGGATGATGGATACACAACTTTCAAGACCAACTGAGCAGGAGTGGAGGAATATTGCCTCAAAATTTGCAACTTGGTGGAATTTGCATAGGAGCAATAGATGGGAAGCACATCCTCCTCGTTGCACCACCACATTCAGGCAGCCTTTTTTTTTTAATTATAAAAAAACATTCTCAGTAGTATTATTGGCTGTGGTTGATTCTGAATATCGCTTCCGACTAGTTCATATTGGAGAGTATGGACGGTTAAGCGATGGAGGTGTCTTTGCTGGCTCGGCCATAGGGCAGGCACTAGATGCAAAGAAGTTGGAGGTTGGCCAGATGATATGCATCTACCAGGAGTAGAGCATCTGGGGAACATGCCATTCACCACTGTCTGATGCGGCCTTACCCTGGTCGGGACTTATCTACTCAACAACGCATCTTCAACTACAGATTGTCTCGAGCGTGCAATGTGGTGGAAAATGCCTTTGGCATTTTGTCATCTCGTTGGAGGATCCTGCATGGCAGGATCAACATGCACCCAGACAAAATAAACAGCCTTATTTTGTCAGCGTGCATCCTGCACAACTTTCTGCTCAAGCTAGTGGAAGGAGAGTAGAGAGGTGGCTGAATACCAGTGCTCCAACTACTGGATCGATGGATAGCATCTCCACTGCTGGTGGACATCGTGGTGCAAGGGAGGCCTACACAGTTCGAGACAAATTCTGCTCGTATTTCAACTCTGAGGGACATGTATTTTGGCAGTATGAAATGGTTTAATGGTCACCATGGTGTTAGTTTATTTATTTATTTATTAAATTTAATAGACTTTTTGGAATTGATCACTTATCTTACAGTAATGTAAATATTATATCTTAATGTATGCCTCCTTACCTCAATTTAGTCTCTGATTAGCATAGTGTTCATATTAGATTATACTCATCAATTATTAGCATTATTCTGTATTATAAGCAATTTCAACATTTCTTATAGCTACTAATATGATTTGTTTGTTCAATAAAACAAAGAGGCTACATGTTTTTCGTGTAAGTTATAACATTACTTGTTTCACTTGTTTCATTATAATCATATTCCTGACTGTGTTGCACCGGTTGTCAGTTTGTGGTCAACAATATTGTTATTTTTAAGGACATTATATAATATAGATAATGTCTGTACTATACGACCCCTTAAGCCAGGATTAGGCTTTAGTTAAATTAGGGCATTTAAGTAGTTTTATAAACGTTCACTAGAAAAAAAAACATTACTGGTATACATCTTGAGACAAAACAATGGCACTGGCAAATTTTAAGATATGTCAGTACATGTTACTTTCAGTTAAAACAGCTCAAAAATGCATTTTAGTCTAGGACTAGCTTAAGCCGTGTCTGTGAAACTGGGGGAATGAATGTTTAAAGGGGACCTATATAATTTAAGTCTCCGGTGTCCCTAGAATGTGTCTGTGAAGTTTTAGCTTAAAATACCCCACAGATAATTTATAAATCCACGTTGTTAATGCCTATTTCTGACCACAGTCAAGAACAGCCTGTTTTTGTGCATGTGCCTTTAAATGCAAATGAGCTGCTGTGCCCCGCCCCCCTCTCAACGATCACAGCTCATGCCTCAACAGGATTCTCTGCCAACTACAAACAAGACATCTGCTTGGTTTTGATTATCTATCTTCCTAGCATTGTTCGGGAAGCAGACACACTCTGTCAGTTTAAATCTAAACTAAAAACACATCTCTTTAACCTGGCATACACATAACACATCATCAATTTATTTTTTCAAATCCGTTAAAGGATTATTAGGCTGCATAAATTAGGTCAGCCGGAACCGGGAACACTTCCAATAACACCAGATGTACTCGTTACATCAGAAGAAGAATGGCATCTACGCTAATATTAGTCTTTCTGTTTATCCCGAGGTTTACCGTAGTCAGCCGGATCCGGGCCGTATCCGGGTGAGATCGAGGACCTGCGCCATGACACGACCACAACACAGCCCTGAAGTATCAGCAGAGATTGAGTCAACTAGATCATCCACTATGAAGGCCTCATCAACATGACAACCAGTGGCACATCTCCTCAACAACCGTCCATACCGGTGTGATGAAAACGATCCTCAACTGGATGGAACTGAATTAAACACTTTGAATGTTGTGATCATATCTGACTTATGATAGCAGCCTGAGTCGTAACAAAGCACTTTTTGCCAGAGGAGAACTGGCCCCCCGACTAAGCCTGGTTTCTCCCAAGGTTTTTTCTCCATTTTAACACCTGTTTGCCACCTGATGTCACCTGTTGGAGTTTGGGTTCCTTGCCGCTGTTGCCTTTGGCTTGCTTAGTCGGGGACACTTGATATTTGATATTCAACAGTGCTTTGATCTGCCTGCATTGACACTATTCCTTACGAGCTGCTGTGCAGCCAAAATAATGTACCAGTTATCACTGTAAAGCTGCTTTGACACAATCTACATTGTAAAAAGCGCTATATAAATAATGGTGAAGTGAATCTATATCACGATCACTCTCACGGATAGCATAGTTCTTCTTTCGTCATTAAATTTTATTTCTTACACGCGTTTTAAAGCTATATCAGTTTAAACTTCTAATAGATTCTTTTCTGAAGCACAAGCATCCAGACAACTGGCTGTCAAATGTCAAGTTTCATGAGTAACTTCTCTTTCACATTTTTTGTTGTGTTTAAACTGTCAAATACAAACAAAGGTTCTTGTTCACCATTGTTGCTTGCGAAAACAAAATGGCGGCGCCGTGGGTGGAAACGTGCAGATTAAGGTGCGGTAATATTATAACAAGATCCCTTTCCTACGTCACAAGTGAAATCTGAATGGCTCGTCTTTTCACATGCTTTCAGAGAAAGACTTGCCAAAAGTTACTGGGTTGTGCTTTTTTACATTTTCTGGGTTGGTAGATGTACCGGGGACCCGATTATAGCACTTAAACACGGAAAAATGGGAACTATCGACGCTGCGTCAAGCGCAATGGGAACGCCTCTGCGTGATTGCGTCATGAAGCACTCATGAAATCTAACCAATAACGTAACGAGACGTCACGGACCAGGAAACTATAAAGCATACCCAGAACAAAGAACGCTAGCTTCTGTGTCTTCAGCAAGCGCTCAGTGTTATCGTGTGTCTTATTTGGTGTTGTCTGTCTTGATATATACAAGTCACGATCTCTTCGTCTGAGGACAAGAGTATCTCACACTACATATATATGTAGTGTGAGATAATTATAAATATAAGAACGACCTTGTGGTGCTATCCCAAAGAGACAAAATCACTCTCACGGACCTTCTCCTTTTCTGTTCCCAGCTGGTGGAATGACCTGACTATTTCAATCAGAGCAGCTGGGTTTTTAGCCATTTTCAATCCATCTTTTTCGTCAGCACCTGGCCAATTAATACTAGCGCTTACCTATTTTATTCTATTCTGTTTTTTCTAATTTATTTAAAAAAAAATCCTTGCCATGTGTTAGTTACTCTGCTAGGCTAACTGTGACTTGTCACGGCACTTGCATACTCATTTGTAAGTCGCTTTGGATGAAAGCATCTGCTAAATGATTAAATGTAAATGTAAAATGACTTAATTTATGTTTACTTTTATCAGAGACTCGAGTAAAAACATCTATGTCTGTTAGTGACAAACCACTTCAAAGTTTATACTGCCCATTATAAGTAATGTAGACTGAATCTGTTGTGTTACATTTACGACATCTGGACTGACTAAATCACAAAACATAACTGATGCAAAGTACAAAAAAAAAGATAAGAGTAAACTAGCTGGTGTAAACAATGTTTACATAGTAACATTAATACAGAACAAAAAAAAAAAAAACAGCATTCATAAATGTTTCACATTATTCTTGTGCACACTAAAAACAAAATGGTACAATCTAAATTAACTGGTTTTATTGAAGTCAAAATTATTAAAAATCCTGAACCAACCTATATAAATTAATTTATACCAGCAAAACTCATTTTTATGGATTAAATTCGGTAGCGACTGCAGATCAACACTTGTTACACTACGCACATCATTGTGACCTTTAGATTTAATATATTTGCCTGAACAGTTTTTTTTATTATTATTATTTTATGTTTCATAAGGTGCACTTATAATGTTAGTATGATTTTTACATAAATGATCACAATTTAGAAATAAATGGCTGTTTTCTGATTTTATCCCTCTGGTTTGAACACTGTTTGAAGGGGTGTGTCTGCTGTGAGACTTAAAACTGCTGTAAACACAATTTCTGCACTCTCATGAAATGCTTTTCAACAGAAAACACAATATAAATACAGTAAGAGCTTTGTTGTGCAGTGTAACCACGTCACTCACTATAGCGGGTGTTTTGGCAGGAGTCAAAGGGGTGTTTCTCAGTTCTTATTTGTGCATCCTCGTTTCCTTTCCTCGCTTCTTAGCTCCACCCCTTCAGGATGCAAGGGAAGGACACAAGGAAAAGATGCGAGGACAGAGGAATTGAATCAAGTGTAATGATATCCTCGTTCCCTTTATTATCACTTTAAAGCGTCATCAGATGCACTTGAGGGATCTACCCATATGTTGTTCAAGTTTGGTTATTTAAAAAATTATAATAAATATTAATAAAGCAAGATGCCCCGTTGAAATATGTGAGATGTAAAGTTTATTTAAACTGCAAAAGTAAAGCATACATTTAAATTATTGTGACAGATATGAAGGGGAAGGAGAATTTATACGTGCATCACGTTTCTCGATGAGAAAGATTTCCACAAAGGATACACCTGTGTATCCTCGCTCATGAAGCTTTCTCACTCCTCGTTCCTCGCCTCCTCGCGGTGCAATTGGAGAATTGAGATGTCCTTCAAGATGGCTGAGCTTAATCGGTTTCCGGGTCAAAGGATGAAGGACAGAGGAGCGAGGAAACGAGGAGGGATATTAAGAAGCACCCCCAATTAACTCACACTTTTTGATAGACAGCGTTATGAAGAAAGCTTTCTTTGATCGCTTTTTGTATATTATTTTATCACAATTTAAATAACTAATTATTTTCATGCTACCAAGAGAAACAATCTGAAGTCGATCATTTAGCCACTGTCTTAATTTACAGATGCATAAACAGTATTAAACGATTTTTTGACAAAGGAAATCTGTACTTGAATAATTACACATCAGAAATCACTGATCACAGATCAGGCATGAGAATGAGCACTGTTACTTACGTTTGTGGTGTTGCTGTCAGGTCCGTCCATATATTTACGGTAAAAGTCTGTTTTCTTTTTGCTGAAATTGTGACTGAATTACTAAATTATTCACAGTGAAATGTACTGAATACAAACACATAATGCTCTGCTGAGACTTTAGATGCACTTTCCTAGCATTAGGATCCTTATTGGAAAGTAAAGTTATTGATCCTTTGTCGATCTTTTCTCGTTTCAGTGACAGAGATTCTCCTGCAGTTTAGCTCCAGTCTTGATCAAACTTGCCTGCCTCTAACGTTCTAGTAATGCTGAAGATCTTGATTAGCTTGTTCAGGAGTGTCTGATTAGGCTAGTCTGAAGGAAAGTGGATCTCAGGGCCAGAGTTGAGAACACCTGCACTATGGTGTCACATGATAGGTAGCACAATATTAAAAATTTTATTACACAGCTCTGTGAAATACTTGATTCTGATTGGTCAATCGCGTCATCTGAGTTAATGAAGTTAGCAGTGCTATACGCTGTCTTTTTCTTTGTCGAAGTTTTGCGTTTGGTGAGCTATAATATATTAAAACTCAGTCAAATCAATATTTTGTGTACAGTTATTAAATTAGGCTATGTCATCCAGTATCGTGGACTCACTCTTTCTTGTTTCGTACAAATGCAGCTGCTGCCATTTTACACTATTGTTTTGTACACTGTTTTAAAATCATACCTGTTTGTTATCTTATAATTCAACAGTTTCATCTAAGATCAATATATCTTATCCCCATAATTATTTGTGGTGAAAAAGTGGTGTGACTGTACCGTATCCCTTAAATGTCCTTCCAGTTTGAACTTGCCGCCCTAGCAACTGCTCTCTCAGCGGTAGATTTGCGTTTATAGAGCTAGTAAAATATTTAAGGCTGATTTATACTTATGCATCGTACCTACGCCGGAGCCTCTGCGCCGTAGGCTATGCGTCTGTTTTCATTTATACTTCTGTGACGTTGTCCGCGTCGACATGCATGCAGACCACTAGTAGGCAGTGTCCGCGGTAATGTTGAGGATCACAGCAAAAGCCGAAGAAGAAGCAGCTTGTCATGTACATTGTCAGAGAAGCTTGTAAATAGAAAGCGGCAAATAGGTATCGACTTTTGTTGCAGTTTGACTGCATGTGTCCCCTGAAACAGAACGTTTTTGAATGGAAGTTAAAAACGCGCCAGTTTTTTGACCCGTGGGAGGGGTTCTAGCAGACCAATCACAGCGCTTGTGGTCCGTGCAGAATTGACACGTTGTTACTTTTTTGAAGAGGTGCATGTCAGGCTACGTCGTAGGCTATGCGTGGTACACACAGCCTATGTCGTTACTGTGTACGCTCAACGCAGAAGTATAAATCAGCCTTTAGATCAATATTTTGTGTCTAATTATTTACTTATGTAGCAAGTAGCCATGTAATAAGCAGGATAATGTACATCTTACTATATCAATGCATGCGCATCAAAGAAATAGGCCTTTTATAGCGATATCTTAATCTTCAGAAGAGACATGAATTGTGCCGGCTCTCTCGCAAGAAGTGAATCAAACGGGTGCTCTCCATGTTCCATGTGATTGGCTGTTTGCTGCACATGTCACACTTTCAGGTGCACATGCTTCAGAGTTAAACGCAGACTCTCTGACAGAGAACGTTTATACTGAGCGTTGTGAGCCAGTTAAACCTGATCTAAACCAGGTTGGATTTATATGGATTTGTCAACTCTAAACCTACTCTGAAACTCAGAGTTTGTTCAGCTAGCTTTATGCAACAGGCCTCTGGTCACTTCACAGTGACATTAATTAACATCACCTGATTTTATTCTGTCTTGACTTCTGACAGTAAAAGTACGGGGGGAGTACTCTAGGTTCGGGCCAAATACCGAGCTCGGAGCCCTCTCCTCGGACATCACGCCAAATATGCATACAATTTATTTATCTGACTTATTTGCAAGTGTGAACTCGTGAAATGGTGATTTCAAGAGCACTGTTTTGAAAGTGTTCAAATTCTAACACATGTATAAACTTTATATATATTTATGAGAAAATCCAGGAATAGTAACTATATGGGACAGGCTAAGGATTTTTGAAGAATGTTACTCTAAAAGCATTTTCTCCCAACATAATGAGGGCATTTTAAACTTTCTACAAACAATGTCCAGTTAAAATTTTGTGCTAACCTTTTGAGAACATTAAATATTAAAGACAATGTAACATTGAAAACATTGTTTCATAAACGTTACTGGTAGAATGTTTCTTATTCGTAGTTGTGAGAACATTGCCAGTATAGACGACATGATTTTAGCAATCCTACAAGATCATTACAAATCAAACTGTGCGACATGGTTCTATTAAACTTGGGTACGACATGTACATATGTAGACTGTACGATGATGACACCTGTTGACTCGTAGACTACAATGCAAGTTTCTATAGAAGAATAAAACGTCATCAGCATTCACTAGTGGTAAACAAAAGGAGCAAAATGAAACACTTTGGCAGTAGTAGTTTTTATGTGTGCTGGAAAAAAGAGGCTTTGAGAGAGTCTTTGAACCTCTCTCACCGTACAACATTGGACCACCAATTAGGAACCACGATCACAGAAATCGCCACGAGCATTTCACAATGGCAATCTTTAGTCTGAGACAGCTGAAAATCCTGCAGTGTGTCCTGGGCTTTAGCGCAGAAGATACAGACCTACAGGAATGACATTAACTATTGAATCTAACTACTGAACTATTGAAGATTCCCAGAGAGGGAAAACAGTGAAGGTGGTTCTGAATGTGTTTAGATTTGTGTTAGTTACAGGATCAAAGAATGACACCATTCCTCTGTCATAGTCCAGATACATTCTCACACAATCAAGCTTTCGTTGATTACAAAAGCCAAATGGTTCAGACAGTCCTTTCTGTTCATACTTCACACTCCAGACATCAGTGTTAAAACAATCAGGATGAAATCTACGGAAAGTTTTATAAATGTGGCCCCTGATCTTCTGCAGTCAGACTCACTGTTTTGGACGATGTCCTGCATCTTCTTCCAGACTCTGTACGGCAGGTAACGTGGTAACCCAAGTAACGTGGCACATGAATCAAAGCTCCAGAAGCCATCTGTGGATCCGGCTGTGAGCTCTGGACTCTGGAAGAACATTCAGGAGCCAGAACTGCAGTGGCTTTGGATCAGAACCAGAGAGACCAGAGACAGGAGCAGATCACTCACCTTTCCATTGAGACTGGAAACTCCTGCAGAACAAACACACCATTTATCATCAAGAACTCAATCAATGAACCAATGATCAACCAATGATCTCAAATCAGACCTTCAGAAAGTAGATGGCATTGACTTTCACCATCTTCTCCATGTCTTTGATTGTGTTTGAAAGAGCTGAGATGTGTCTGTTCATCTCTTCCAGCTTCTCCTTCATCATCTGCTTCTTCTGCTCCTCTTCCTCCCTCAGTGCAGTGATTGTAGCTTCTTCTTTATCTCTGAGAAACTGATGAAGGTTCTCAAACTGCTGTTTAATCTGACGCTCTGTGTGCTCAGCTGAAATCAAAATCATCTCACATGTCTTATCAAATACATAATCACTTTTTAATCAAATACAATAGTATGTGATATCATTTGAAAGCACATCAACTGAACTTTTAAGAAACATCAGTCTATTGAGTATTTTTCTGACAGAACTTTAAAACATGGCAACCATGTATAAATGTGAATACATATTTTTTATATTAAACATAAATATTTCTGGTGGTACTTGTTCAATGAACTTGCTAAAAGTTACTAAAATGTAAGATATTTTCATCTGTTTAACAATGTAAACTTACAATAGTGAAAGATGATTTATCTTTTTGAATGTGGACCAGTCATCGGTCAAGGGTGTTTCCCTGCCTTGGCCCGAGATGCTGGGATAGATTAGCAGGACAAGTTGTGTGAAAAATAAATGGATGGACTTTTCTTTTTGCTCACATCTTCTGTCAGGCAATATGTACATTGTCAATGGCTAAGAGGGTATTGGGGTCATGAATTTTAAGAAAGGTTAGTGTGAATCAAAAGGTGAAATGCAGAGTCTCCCAGCGCGTCACTTGCCAGCCTCGCCCCTGCAAGCCGCGTGCATTGAGGACGAACATTCTTACTGAGAGAGCGAGCTCGATGCTCATTTATGCTCAACTGAACATGACATATGCTCTCTAATGTGATTATGCTAGACCTCTGCGTGTCGCTTGCTGGCTCTGCCCCCGCAAGCCGCGTTCATTAAGGGCTTGTCCCACCTTGCTGTGTTCACGGAACGCTTTTTCTAGAAAGCGACTCCTTCCCTTGTTTTCCTCTGTTTTTCCCACTCTACTGAGATAGAAAACAAAAGGTTTCTTTGTTGTGGTACATGCTGAATTCCAAGTGCGTTGCTTGCGGGCACCGCCCCGCAAGCTACCTCCATGGAAGATGGACACTCTCTCACGAGTCGCTCACTAATATACAGTCCTTCTCCTCGGGCTGTCCCTAGCTTTTATGAAGTGTATGGACGCAGCTCTTTCCTTTCTGAGGCAGATGGGAATCCGTGTTTCGAATTTCCTCGACGACTGGCTCCTATTGGCCCAGTCTCAGGACGAGCTAGCATACAATAGATCCATGCTCCTCAGCCACTTGGAGTGCTTGGGACTCTGGGTCAATTTCGCCAAGAGCTCACTGCTCCCCAGCCAATGTATATTGTTTCTGGGAGCTGTTTTCGACTCCTGGAAGGACCCTCAGTGGTTCAGCCATGAGGTTTTCCTAGGGGCGGTATCCAGGATGATGGTAGTCTCGACAGATGCGTCCAACATGGGTTGGGGCCTCTGTGCACTGGCAAAGCAGCTCTTGGAATGGGCTCTGCCCAAACTGCGATCGCTAAGAGCATCGCACATACCGCGCAAACTGAACCTGGGAGCCGACATGCTATCTCGGTTAATGTCCCCTCAGATGAGTGGACGCTCCACCCCCAGACGATTCTCAGAATCTGGGAGATCTTTAGGAGGTCGACCTCTTTGCCTCAGAAGACAAATCTCACTGCCCAATCTTCTTTTTGAAGGACAGGAATGCGCTGGCCCACGTCTGGTCCAGCCTCCTCTATGTTTTTCCCCCGATCGCCCTGATCCCTCAGAAACACAAAAGTTTGCCTGGTGTCCCCATTCTGGAGGAACTGGCATCGGTCCTCAGAGCGCTCTAAGGCCATTTGAACCGCTGCGGTCAGCTGACCTTCGGCCCCTGTCTCTAAAAACCGCTCTTCTACTGGTTTTAGCATCGGTTAAGCGTGTAGGCGACCTGCAGGCCCTCTCTGTGAGCCCTGCGTGCCTCAAATTTGGGCCTAACGACTCGAAGGTCATCCTGACAGGCATGGCTATGTCCCTACACACAGGTCATTACCTTCTCAGCGCTACCTCCCTCGGCGGACGCGCGTGAGTTGGACTTACTCTGCCCAGTATAGGGCATTGAGGACCTACATTGAGCGGTCAAAGCCATTTCGGCAGTCTGACCGGCTCTTCGTCTGCTTTGGCGGCCACACCAAGGGGCTTCCGGTCACAAAGCAGCAGCTTTCACATTGGATAGTGGACGCTATCACTCTATGTTACTCATCTATGGGCCTCGATTGCCCCATAGGAGTACGAGCCCACTCCACTAGAGGTATGGCTTCCTCGTGGGCCTGGTCTAGTGGTGTCTCTATCAAGGACATCTGTGAGGCGGCCGGCTGGTCCTCGCCGTCCACTTTTGTCAGGTTCTATAACTTGGATGTTCCGGCGTTACACGCTCAGGTCCTTTCAGTATAATATGACGGTCTCCAGTAGCCCCGTCAGTCATGCTCATTTACTAAAGGAAGCCAGCTCCCTTCTTAGCATGTGTAACATGAGGGTTCGACAGCTTCGGCCTCCTTACTTATTCTCTGGACCCCTCTGGTGTCCAAGATAGGTTCAGTCGTTCCCTCCCATGGCACGGCGGGATTGTATTCATTCCCCATACACAGTATGAGTGAAGTATCAAAAGGGAACGTACTCGGTTATGTACTGCGTTTTCTGCCGTGCCACAGGGCTGTACGACTCCGTGTCGTCGCTTCAGTCAATTGACCTGAAATCCTATGGAAAAATGCTCGCTTATATAGCCAGACGCCCTGCCCATTTTAGCGGGTTTTGGTGCGCTGCATGCCGTCATTGGTTCAAAACGTTTTCCAGTTTGAACCAATGGCCATGCAGTTACACTGCGTTATTGAAAAAGGCTTCAGTATCGAGGTAAAAAGGAGTTTTTCCCCATATGCAGTACTCGTTCCGTATCTCAGGGAACCAAGGTTACGTTCGTAACCGAGTAAGTTTCACCACTGAAGTTTCACGCTTACGTCCCCCGTGTTTTTCTCTTCTGACACCACCAGATCACAATGTAAGTGTCCACGTTTGTGTATGTGATGCCCACTAAAGTGTTATCACATTTGTGATAGTTTCTGTAATTTTATAATTAATGTTTTTGAATATTTGTTCAGGGGTAATGAACCTGGTTCCACCATCCTTTCACTAAAATATTTTATATAGAGGTCAGGAGTAATTGTGGAGAATCTGCTGAGCGAGATGAAAAACGGACGCAGAGTTTGTCCTGTCTCATTTATTTCTCCTGTTTCCAGGTTGGTGGGATAGTAAATTAAGCTAAATACTGAAGTGTAATATGTTGACATGTCGCTGAATGTTTTAATGTTCGCTAATAAGGCTGGTTTATGAATATGTGGACATATATGTAGCAGTAGCGGCATTTTCGCACCTGTTAATGTCACCTGTTGCTACTAAAGTCATGTCGGACAAAGTTTTATTTTTAGCTCCTTGAACATTTTTGTAAAGTCTTAATACTTTTGAAATGTATGATGTTGTGTAAAATGTTAAAAGCTAATGTTAAATACAAATGTGATATATTTTAAAAGTGGTTAAAAATAAGTTAAAAATCTGTCAGCTCATGCATTTTGGGAAGAGTAAAAAATGACTAGAAATAGCTAGAAATGGAAAATGCATTTAGGAACCATATGTAAGTGATAACATAAGCTATGTTTTATTTTGAGTTGGAAAGAAACTTACAGGGTAACAGTGGTTACTGTCATTTTGATTTATTTAATCACACAAAACTTAGTATTTACTCAGTATTTGCTGAAAGATGGAAAAAAAAAAGACAAATTGTATTTTATTTGGAAGTCGTGTTTATTTCATAGTGAACACTGAGTGTTTGTAACAGAGGAGGATTTAAATTGTGAATGTTTAATAAATCCTCTTGTCCTCTTTCTGCTGAGCGAGATGAAAAACGGATGCAGAGTTTGCCCTGTCTCATTTATTTCTCTTGTTTCCAGAGAGCGCATATAAACTGTTTACGTGGTGCCAGCCGGTACTTGTAACATGTACAACAGGAGGAGGTTAATACTAGGGGTTTGCTGTGTAGCCAGTAGGATTCATAAAATCATTTAAATAAAACTAAACTAAAACTAACAGTGAATTTGTAAATGTTCTGCAGCAACTATAGCAGAATTTTTTACGAAAAGGAAGAAGTTGTGAAATTCAGTTGTAGAAACCCACTCAAAGAAAGAGGAACTGTTATCTGAATGTGGGTTCAGAGATTATCAAAGTTAAACCAGTGTGGTCAAACTGACTGAGTTTTTACAGCCAGCAGTAACATGCTTCTGAAAATGCTAGAAATCAAACCACAACACAAAAAGACAACCATTAGTGTTGACAGCAAGTTCGACAGACTATGACATGATGATTGGTATCACTGTTCTTGGTATGACTCAAAAAAATCTATCAAGACCAGTTATGTATGTAATGACCAGTTAAGATATGTATACCTCGAGTGGTACGGTGGAATGCTAACAGGTAAAAAGGTATTATCATTTTTATTTAAATGTCATTATATATTCTTTAAAACCTTTATTTATATTGTGCTTTTTACAAGGTAGATTGTTTTTAAAGCCGCTTTACAGTGATAACAGGAAAATACCAAAGTTTGTTTTGACTGTACAGCAGCTCTAGAAGAAAACGGTGTCATTGTCCAGCCTAAGTAAGTTCAGTGTTGATTCTGTTAGTTAGTTAGTCTGACCTTTTATAGTAACAGTTAAGTTAAAGTCTTTATTGTCATTGTACTGCTGTGCAAAATAACAAAATATGTTGGTATCCCCCCATTCTCAAACATATACATAAAACAACAAATAAAAAAGTATATAGTATATAAAGATACTATTTAAAGTGTGTAGTGCAATTACAAATAAAATGTATATACATTTATATACAGGAACCAGTCAGGAAGTTGTACAGCTCTAGCAAAAAAGCTAGAGAGTACGAGATACATTGTCCTGTATCTCCTACCCGAAGGGAGGAAATCAACGAGGTAGTGTGCAAGGTGAAAGGGATATCTAATAATTTTGCAGGTTCTGCTCTGACATTTGGACAGATATATGTCCTCAGCTGATGGTAACTGTGTGCCAATGATTTTTTTTTGCCATTTTGGTAAATTGTTGCAAAGCCTTCTGTTCCTCTCTTGTACAATTACTGTACCAAGATGTGATGCAATATGTTAGTACACTCTCCACCGCACAAGAAGTTTCTGAGGCAATCTTGCTTTTCTTAATCTTCTCAAAAAATAAAGATGTTATGCTTTTCCAGTGACAGTGGATGTTTGTGTACACCAGGGATGTATTCCAGAAGGCAAAGTTAACTTACCCTGAACTCTCGGTTGATTAACCCAAACCTTGCTTACTCGAGGTATGCTGGTTCCAAAAACACATCCGAGAGTAAGTTCAGCCAACCCAGAGTCTGTTCCCGGTTAACACACAAGACATTCTCAATAGAGCGATGAATCGATGATTCACCATGAAAACAGACACTAAGAAAAAGCGTGCCATTCTACTTCCTTCTTCTTCTTCTGTTTAATGGCGATTTGCATAACCTTATGTAACGGTTATGTTCAGAAAGTAAGTTGTTATGGCTACTTACATACCCTGAAAGTTACCTCCGTTTTTGGAACTGAAAGTTGAGCTTATGCGCTTACTCTTAAACGTACCCAGGTATGTCACATAGCCTGCTTTCTGGAATACCCTCCAGGAAAGTCCTCTGTAATGTTCAACCCCAAGAATTTAAAACAGGGAACTGTCTACACAGCCATCGCATTTATGAACACAGGACTTGGATCAATTCAAATTTGAATTTTTGATTTAGAAGTAGGAAATTACAGTAAAAACTAATGCCATGCTTCCTAATGATATCTCCCAATGGTAGCATGTACAGAGTGAAAAGCAACGGTCCTAGTACTGAGCCTTGTGGTACTCCATATTCAACTTGTGATCGATATGATATCCGGTCAGATAAGTATGATTTGAACCATGCCAATGTAATTCCACTAATGCCAACATAATTTTTGAGTCTATTCCAAAGAATGTTGTGGTTGAAATGCAGCACTAAGATCCAGTAACACTAATAAAGAGATACAACCACAATCTGATAAAAGCAATTCATTTGTAACTCTAATGATGATTTAAATTGATGATTTAACAAGTTTAGACAGTTCTTGCTCACCTACAGCAACGAATTAATGGAATTTTTCCTCAGGGATACTACAATGCACTGTCTGACGTGATACTGTAGTAGACGGTTGCATGGTTATAATTTTTTCTCTAATATTATCAATCTTGCAAGTAAAGAAATTTATAAAGTCATTACTGCTGTGCTGTTTGGAAACGTCAGAAGTTGATGCTTTATTTCTCATTATTTTAGCCACTGTATCAAATAAATACTTAGGGTTGTGTTTGTTTTCTTCTGAGAGTCTAAAAATAAGCAGATCTAGAAGTTTTTAAGGCCTTTTTGTATGCAAAAATGCTTTCTTTCCACAAAATGTAAAAATCTTCTAGTTTTGTTTTCTTCCAGATGCACGAAAGTTGGTTTTGCAACCTTGGCTAAATGTAGTAAACACAAGACTAGATGACGATCTGAGATGTCATCACTCTGCTGTAGAATTTCAACACCATCAATATAGATTCAATGTGTCAGTATTAGATCTAGTATTAGATCACAAGGTGGAAACATGTTGAGTATCTTCAGGGCAGGGTGCCGATGACACATACAGACTTTCATAATGAAACACCAAGGTGTTCATAAAATATAGCATTTTGCAGCTAAATAAATTCAAAATAGTCGCATTTTAAAGCAGCCTGTGTCACAGTGCACAAATCCAACTGA
This sequence comes from Elopichthys bambusa, assembly GCA_037101425.1. Classification (NCBI taxonomy): domain Eukaryota; kingdom Metazoa; phylum Chordata; class Actinopteri; order Cypriniformes; family Xenocyprididae; genus Elopichthys; species Elopichthys bambusa. The sequence continues at coordinate 2,558,194 of CM074435.1, read as the reverse complement.
CGAGAATTATTACTGTCAGAGCGGCTCATCGTCACAGATAGTGGATAACTTTTCATTAACAAACAAATTTCATCAATAATTATTTTATGATTTTATTTCTAGAATTTATTGGCATGCAGGAAAGTGCTAAAAGAAAGAAGTGAAGCTATCAGTAATGCTCTCGTGTGCAAATGAGCCCATAAACGGTGTTCAGACAAAATATGGGCTGAGCCAGTGTGGTTAACAACATGCACACTTATCACAATGAAGAACATGTTTTACTCAAATGTAAAGCAACACTTCATTGTGGTATAGTGTCACTAAACAGCAACTATAGCTGGATTTAAACACACAGTTGGTCAGATCAGAGGAAGTTAACATCCACAGGAGGAGCTTTAACTATATAAAGAAAAGAGAGACTGACAGAAACAGAAAATGTCTGATAAGTGTTATTTGTGTCTGGGACTGATCATTCTCTCTTCACTTCTCACAGGTAAAGAAATCTGTATTTTCTCTAAAGTCATTTAGTGGAATTAGTCTGGAAAGAGTTGATTTGAACATGCTCAGTTTATTCTTGCACACATTCACGTTGTGATCTCAGAGTTATGTATTGATACATACAGATCATACTGTATTATTCCTGATACTGGACATAGAGTCACTCAAACATCTGATGATCAACTCTTATCTTCATATTAAGAGTGTGTAAGACTATGATTTGAATCATCTGTTTTTTATGCTGGTATGTTTTGTTTTCATTTATTAATATATATCACATAATGAGCACTCAAATGTACTTGTGTTTCAGGTATGACTGGAGCAGAAGAGACTGATGTGTTCATCAGTTCTGGTGAAAATGTCCGTCTGCCTTGTAATAACGCTCTTTCTGACTGTACATCAACTACATGGATCCATAGCAGATTCAGACATTCATGGATAGTTAAAATGATTACTTTAGGGAAAAAGAATAAAGACACAGAGAGAAATGAGAGACTGAGTCTGGGGTCTGACTGCTCTCTGAACATCAAGAGCGTCACAAAAGAAGATTCTGGATCTTACACCTGCAGACATTATGTAAATGGAGGAAAGCAAGGAACTTATGCACGTGTATTTCTGCATGTTCTTCATGGTAATTTATGATTATGTGGTCAATTTAAAAAGGGTAAAATTCTTGGTTTAAGCTCCCATGATGATTAAAGAGTCTGTGATTTATGTTTTATTCTTTGTTTCAGTCTCTTCATCATCATCCTCACAGACTGAGATCAGTCCAGGTCGCTCTGTGACTCTCTCCTGTCAGTTGTATTCAGTCTCCTGTGATGACTGGGTCTGTTCTCAGGGACTTCAGCTGTTGTGGGTGAATCAGTCTGGTGTTGATCTGAAGACAGACTCCAGATATCAGATATCAGCTCCAGATCACTGTATCATCACTCTGACTACAACACTCCTGAATGAAGATGACCACAGAGAGTGGAGATGTCAGCTTACTCACAGAAATCAACTCAAGACCTCAGCCAGATACACTGGCAAGAATTCAGGTAAGAAATTACCTCTCCTAACTCTGTTTCAGAAGACTATGTTTATCATATTATAATGATCACTCAAATGTACTTGTGTTTCAGGTACGATTGGAGAAGAAGTGATTGATGTGTTCATCAGTTCTGGTGAAAATGTCCGTCTGCCTTGTAATAACGCTCTTTCTGACTGTACATCAACTACATGGATCCATAGCAGATTCAGACATTCATGGATAGTTAAAATGATTACTTTAGGAAAAAAGAAGAAAGACACAGAGAGAAATGACAGACTGAGTCTGGGGTCTGACTGCTCCCTGAACATCAAGAGCGTCACAAAAGATGATTATGGACTTTACACCTGTCAAAAATATGCAAATGAACAACAAGAAACTGATACACATGTTCATCTGCATGTTCTTCATGGTAATTTTATGATTATGTGGTCAATTTAAAAAGGGCAAATTCTTGGTTTAAGCTTCCATGAGGATTAAAGAGTCTGTGATTTGTGTTTTATTTAGTCTCTCCATCCTCATCATCATCATCCTCACAGACTGAGATCAGTCCAGGTCGCTCTGTGACTCTCTCCTGTCAGTTGTATTCAGTCTCCTGTAATGATTTGGTCTGTTCTGAAGGAATTGATCTGTTGTGGGTGAATCAGACTGGTGTTGATCTGAAGACAGACTCCAGATATCAGATATCAGCTCCAGATCACTGTATCATCACTCTGACTACAACACTCCTGAATGAAGATGACCACAGAGAGTGGAGATGTCAGCTTACTCACAGAAATCAACTCAAGACCTCAGCCAGATACACTGGCAAGAATTCAGGTGAGAAACTAACTTTCCTAACTCTGTTTTAGAAGACTATGTGTGTAGCACCCCCTACCCTCTTCTTCTAATGATGTGTCTCCCGACTTAATTAATCTACTTCCTTCTGATTACTTTACATAAATTAAAATGTTATGGGATAGTCTGTCTGATGAACTGTTAATGTAAATCACAAAAAGGTAAGTTCTTATCAATTACTAAGTAATTTTATTTAACGGAAAATAATAAGGAAATACTGTAAATCAAGGAAAATTCAAACATCTGTTGTGAAAATCACTTTTCGAACTACTCAGATCGGAATATATAGAATCAGAAATATCAATATTCAAATTATACCAGTAAGAAAACAATAATGCAATTCTCTTTTGAGGTATAGTAATATAACAACAATCAAAATGCAATATACACTTAGTATAAATCACGTGAATAAACCAAATATGTAATGTGTGCCCACACACACTCTCACAATTTCAAAACACCCAACCTGTTGCAGGCCTGTGTCGTCGCTTGAGAACGTTGTGGCCGTCAAAACCAACAAATGGCCTCTTCGCTCCAGAAAGCTAAATAAACAAACGAATGTACCTGTGTCTCCGTGTGTTGACACTCGCGCTGTCCACCGATCGCGTTATGAACTTCGTATGCGTCTGCAGTCTCACCAGCTGTCGGCTGAATGACAATATGAGTGATTCTAAACTGCGTGGGGATTTAGAACGCTATCTGGTTCCTCCATCCATACTTTATTTTACAGCAAAATAAAGTATGGCATAGCAATAAACACAATTAAACCGGACAAAATGTAACCATTTAGCCATTAAAAACACGAAAAAATCAAGGAAAAAAACGTCAGGCAAATCTCGTGGTCTCGCGTATCCAGCCGCTTCGCTTCTGAAATGCTTCTGGAGTGAGTTGACACCGCAAAGAGGACGGAACAAAACTTTGCCGGAGCCGTAACGCGCTGCAGACGCATGCAGTGTAACAAGGCTTAAAGCCCTGCTTTGCTAAAGATAGGCCTATTTTTGACGGACACCACATCCAAGACGCGCAGCTCAAATACAAAATAAAGTCAAAATAATCACCCTTTGTCAACTCCGGCTCATATTTCACATCACTAGGAGGCCAGAAACTGATGACAAGAGATTCGAGGTTGAAAAAAAATTTGTTCTTGTTGTCCATAACTGGACTTTTTACGTGTGTGTATGCACACTCAATTTCTACATTAAAAAAAAAAAAAAAAATGACCTGAGAAGAGATTGAGGGTTTAATGCATAGATATGATCTTTAGACCATATCATATTTTTGTCTTATCTGTTTTCATCAACTGAAGACCTGACTCAAATGTACTATATATCAGTGGCGTGTAAGCTGTGAATGCTCTGCATACCCAAGCCATTCGTGGACTCAATTAATACTAACATTATAAATTACTATGAAATCCCTTGTTTGAGGTGTACCATAAAGCCTACATGATTGGTAATGCATACGTAACTGTCCGTAATTTATTGATTTGCCAAACGATGGTAATTTTCTTTAAATATTCCAGTCATGGAGACTTCCGAAAATCACATTGTATTTGATACCTAACTAAGTAGACTTAATCAAATGGGGGGAAAAAATCATAACTAAAACTATTTTTTTATAGTATTTCATTTTTTTATGAAAACTTACTACTGTAAAAACTGTCCTACTGTAACTATCAGAGGATGTTAATCGATAGTCCATGTCTTATTAGTTTTATTCTTAATTATAGTATATTTTTAATTATTTATTTAAAAAGTATCAGTCAGGCATCAGTCGCGGTTTTGCCACCCAGGGAGGCATTTTTTCATGATACATGGGGGTCGGCACGAGCAGTTAAAAAAAAAACCTCAGCCAGGGTGTAATTCAATGTAGAACCACCACTGTCTGGCATACATTTAAATTAATGCCATGGTGTTTCTTATTTCTCGTGTCTGATTTAGATCTGTGTCCTAAACTGATACGTTTAAAGGTGAAGTATGTTGTTTGTGTGACACTAGCGGCACCTAGAGGAATACAAAAATACAGCACCTTTTGCATGTCGCGCCTCAAACATCACAAAAGCTCTTACAGGTGTTTGTGAAGGCACGTCTCAACAGGTAAATATGGGCTACTCTCAATAAAAGGTCCAACATATTAGAAATACTTTTCGCTATGTTGCTATGTGTCATGAGTAAGCAGCTAAGTAAGCTAACACTGTCTAGAGAACGCAAGCGTCTCGCTTATTAGCTATAAACTCATTCAACGCAGCTTTACAGTGATAACTGGTACATTATTTTGGCTGCACAGCAGCTCTTAAAGAATAGTGTCAATGCAGGCAGATCAAAGCACTGTTGAATATTGAATGTCAATTGTCAAGTGTCCCCAACTAAGCAAGCCAATGGACTATAAGCTTCCCTTCGAGGCTAGATCGTCCCCTACACTAGGTATCTTCAAATTACATTTGCTTTCTCTGGCGTTTTAACTTCACACAGGAGTATTTATTATTGATGATGATGTGTTTTTGTTGTGTGGTTTGTTTGATTTATTGTATTTTATTTATTGATTTTGCTTACAATGTACAGCAGTTTGGAGCTACAGAGTAGCCTGGAAAGTGCTTTATAAATGAATAAATACAATACAATAAATACAATACATTCAAACACTCAAAATACCTAAAATAATTTAATTTTGTGCGCCATCCTCAACACTTGCCGTTCATAGTAAGATGTAAGACTTCGTAAGGGAACTCCCATAAGTTTTTAGCACATTTTAACAAACGATTTTTGTCCTTTGTAGGATGTGATGAAAACCAACAAATAAAAGATAATTGCAAAATGACCTGAGGATACCTCTTGAAAGAATTAAGCTTTCTCAGCACAAACAATCTCTGGTGTGACTTTTTAATAGTTGCATCAGAATTGTGGTCAAACTGTTGGCGTCAAACCTTCTACATCCCACAATTTGGCAAAAAGTATTAACAAGAATATTTACACAGCATTTGCAGAGTCTTATGGCAAACAAATTCGGTATCCAAGTCATAGTCAAACGGGCAATGATCGAATAAACCAGGGAATCAGAAATTACAATGACAAACACACTCACAGTTTCACTAAACACTCACAATCTCTCTGGCACGACACTCTTTCTCAATCAAACGATGATGAAATGAACAACAGCGAAGGAAAACACAATCAATGAATGTGAAGAACGATGGCATGAAGCACAAAGTCAACGAGGCACGAAGGCAGAGGATGAGTGTTTGGGTCGGTCCTTATATTTGGCAGGACCAATCAGTTTTCCACAAGTTAATAGAGGCAACGCCCACCTGGAACACAAACATGTCTATACACACAGAGAGAGAGAGAGAGAAAGTATACACACAAGGACAGTTGATACAGACACACAAAATATCTCAGGGTCTTAACAGTGATCAAAACAATAAAATGTATTAAAATGATTCATAATTCTTAAAATCATCTACAAAAAGTAGCTCTTTAATCAGATTTGTCAGTGAGATGGAACAAATATGAGGCTCTTAACATTTCCAGTAACTGATCTGAAGACAACACTGATATGAGCTGCATAAGATGAATGGTTATTACTTAAATGCTTTTTCCAAAATATGGCGTATCTGAACAAATAATCCATCCTTTAAATTGTGAGTGGACAGCAGCTGCACACACTCCTGCTCTGGACTACAGCAGTTGAAATAAATCAGTCTCCGTTTGTAAAATAAATGTCTTGATGTTGTGATCATGCATCAAAATATGATTTTTGTATTTCTTTTTTGGTTTTAATAGATGTAACATCAACTACAGAAACAGCACTGATTCAAGGTGTGTATGAACATCATCCTCATTTCACTGACTCGTGGAGTTTTCTAGAATCAGTATCTAAATGTACTGAATCTGAAGTTGTTAAAATGGCTGAAATGTCAAAGAGACATCATTCTCATCTAGACAAAACAATAAATCATGGTCATTTAGTGAACATATGAGGTGTACAGTAGTCTGTTAGTGTTTCAGCTCATATAAACAACTCTCTGCAATGATACTGATTGGTCAATTGTGGCATTCAGCATTATTTCCTAATATTTCCTCACTGTCCAGTATGATTAGGAGAGGTGTGGGGACGGGGTTTAGAGATAGGGACCTATCAGGTTGCAGCCTCAACAAGTGTGTGGGGGGAATATTGTAGTTAAAATGACATCAGAGAGGACATCAGTATTAATATTACTCTGATATTTTTGCAGTTTGTGTTGTTGCTCGGTCAACTGTTTTGTACATTGTAATTGACTATTTTTAATGGAAGCTTTAAAGGGTTAGTTCACCCAAAAATGAAATTTCTGTTATTAATTACTCACCCTCATGTCGTTCCACACCCGTAAGGGGCCGTTCACACAGAACACGTTTTTCTATTCCAATGCGCTACTTTCCCGTTGTTTTTCTATGTAAACACGCGCTTGACGGACGTGCGTGACCGTTACGCTTGCGTCTCGCATCTTTTGCAGTGCCTCGCACATGAGCGCCGCGTTTTTAAGACGCAGTGTCAAGTTAAAAGAATTTCAACTTTTACACGCAGGCGCCGCTCATCAATGTCAGTTCCAAAACAGTGGACCAATCAGAAGAACTCGGAGGCGGGGCAAGCGTTGCGAGCTTCTGTTTACAGTTTTTTTTGACGGCAACATGGCGGAAGAGGTGCTCATTATTATCTTATTTTCTTTTTTTCCATGTCAAAACTCGTATCTATAAATTCTGTTGTTCAAAACTGTTCTAGGTAACACTTTAGTATAGGGAACACATATAAACTATTAACTACAACTTTTCCCTCAATAAACTTCTAATTTACTGCTTATTAATAGTTAGTAAGGTTGTTGTTAAGTTCAGGTATTGGGTAGGATTAAGAATGTAGAATAAGGTCATGCAGAATAAGGCATTAATATATACTTAATAAGCACTAATAAATAGCCAATATTCTAGTAATATGCATGCTAATAAGCAACTAGTTAAAATACCCTAAAATAAAGTGTTACCCTGTTCTATTATTTCCGTTATTGCATCAGGTCTCAAAAGCGTATCTCGAGACCCTCGTGCTTTACGCTGCGCTTTTTTTTTTAAACCATTCCTTGCGTTTTTAGACGCAAAGACGCGTTCTGTGTGAATGGTCCCTAAGACCTTCATTCATCTTCAGAACACAAATTAAGATATTTTTGATGAAATCCGAGAGGTATCTATAGACAGCAATATAATCAACACTTTCAAGGTCCAGAAAGGTAGTAGAGACATCGTTAAAACAGTCGACGTGACTGCAGTGGTTCAACCTTAATGTTATGAAGAGACGAGAATACTTTTAGTGCGCAAAAACAAAACAAAAATGATGATGATGTCTTTAGTACCTTTCTGGACCTTGAAAGTGCTGGTTAAATTGCTGTCTATGGACGAGAATATACCTCTCGGATTTCATCCAAAATATCTTAATTTGTGTTCTGAAGATGAACGAAGGCCTTACGGGTTTGGAACGACATGAGGATGAGTAAATAATGACAAAAATTTAATTTTTGGCTGAACTAACCCTTTAAGATAAACACTTTATAACTGCTGAACTATGAAGTGACAACAGTAGCTCAGAAGACCATCACATCTGTAATAAATAGGGATAATTATTCTATTAAATGTGCCATTTATTAATGTATTTGTAGTTGTTTTTATATATTTGGTTAAACAGTAATACAGTCCTGCTGAATGTGTCTCTCTATCGTCTCTCAGTGATTGTGATTGGGATTGTTGCCACTTCATTCACTCTTCTTCTTCCTGCTCTTCTTCTCTGGCTGGTTTGTAAAAAAAGAGCTGGTGAGTTTTCATAATTCTTAATATTGTATAACAAATACTTAAATTCACTTTCAGGTTGTATCATAGAAATGTGAATGAAGTGTGACTAAAGACTAAAGCTTGTGAGATTATGCTAAAAAAAAAAAAAAAAAAAAAAACCTTAGCTACACTGAAATACTTCCAGGCTCTGTCAATAGGAACAAAAATGAGCAGTTTAAAATATTTCAGTGATTGATATTAAGCAGCTACTGTATTTTGCATGTTTCATCATAAATACTTCTGAAAACTAACGCTCACAACTATTTTCCAGATCACATAGAAGAGGAAGCTGACGCTGTAAGTATTATAATATTTGTGATTTACATCTATCTACTCAGCAGATTTCTTTAAATAAGAGCACAAATGACAGCCGAACACCAGCGCATATGGACAATAAAGACAGGCCTTAATTCTGAAGAAGAACATCTGAACTGTAGATTATTAAAAGTATTAATTAAATGATCCCTTGATGAGGCTTGATTTGAATATGACCGGAGCGTTTGCTGTTCTTACAGTCGATGTGAGTTTCTTCAAGAGCTGTAGATTGAGAAATGAGCAAGAGCACTTCCCTTTATGTGGCTTATCTAAAAAATACATTTGTTTACATGCTAAATCTTTTCCATGTTTAGGAGATGATGTATGTGAATTATCCTGGGAATGCAGCACAAAACATGTCATAGAGAATAATGTGAGTAGATCACATTTCACTGTCTGCTAATAATGAAGTCATAATGAAATTCTTTTTCAGGGACCCTAAGATAATTGTATTGATTACAACAGCATAGAAAAAAAATATTGAAGTAACTCTTAATATTTTTAACTCCAGATACTCATTCTGGAATTGAGAACAAGGAAACAAACTCAACACTGGCTGGTGAGAAGAGAATCAAGAAAAGTAACTGCATCCTGCTGACTCTTAAAAAAAAAAAGACATAAAACCCTCTTCTTGCTTTCTCTATTTCTTAAATCCCTCCTTGTACTATTCTAGACCATGATTGAAACTTTGTATTGTTGCACGTCTTAAAGTTTAATCGCTTTGTTGTGTTTTTCATTTGTAAGTCGTTTTGGATAAAAACATCTGCTAAATGAATGAATGCAATTGTAGGCTTTATATGTAAAGAGAAGAAACCGGTACATTTCAGGAATGCTCTGTGAATTATTTTCTGAATGTTTCCTTCAAGAATGATTTGTATATTAAAGGCTTGCCAAAATCCCAATGTCACTTCAGCTGTTTGTTTTTCTTCTTGCTTTTGTTTATCATGGATTATTAATATTAAATATTCAATACAATTTATTTATTTTAGTGTTTCATGCAAAATGAAAGATCATTCTTTTCTGTACATTAATAGAGTTCAACATTGTGATTGTAAAATAATTAGGGCGTTTATTGAATCAGAACAGGGATGTTTTAAAATGTTTCTTGAACATAGATCACAAACCACAGTGGACACACACCGATCAGGCATAACATTATAACACTGACAGGTGAAATGAATAACACTGATCATCTCTTCATCACGGCACCTGTTAGTGGGTGGATATATTAGGCAGCAAGTGAACATTTTGTCCTCGAAGTCGATGTGTTAGAAGCAGGAAAGATGCATCTCCAAAACTGCAGCTCTTGTGGGGTGTTCCCGGTCTGCAGTGGTCATTATCTATCAAAAGTGCTCCAAGGAAGGAACAGTGGTGAACCGGCGACAGAGTCATGGGCGGCCGAGGCTCATTGATGCACGTGGGGAGCGAAGGCTGGTCTGTTCCAACAGACGAGCTACTGTAGCTCAAATTGCTCAAGAAGTTAATGCTGGTTCTGATAGAAAGGTGTCAGAATACACAGTTTGTTGTGTATGGAGCTGCATAGCCGCAGACCAGTCAGGGTGCCCATGCTGACCCCTGTCCACCACCGAAAGAGCCAACAGCGGGCATGTGAGCATCAGAACTGGACCACGGAGCAATCGGAGAAGGTGGCCTGGTCTGATGAATCACGTTTTCTTTTACATAACGTGGATGGCCAGGTGCGTGTGCGTCACTTACCTGGGGAACACATGGCACCAGGATGCACTATGGGAAGAAGGCAAGCCGGCGGAGGCAGTGTGATGCTTTGGGCAATGTTCTGCTGGGAAAACTTGTGTCCTGCCATCCATGTGGATGTTACTTTGACACGTACCACCTACCTAAGCATTATTGTAGACCATGTACACCCTTTCATGGAAACGGTATTTCCTGGTATCTGTGGCCTCTTTCAGCAGGATAATGCTCCTGCCACAAAGCCAAAATGGTTCAGGAATGGTTTGAGGAGCACAACAATGAGTTTGAGGTGTTGACTTGGCCTCCAAATTCCCCAGATCTCAATCCAATCGAGCATCTGTGGGATGTGCTGAAAAAAAAACAAAAAAAAAAAAAACAAGCCCGGTCAATTTGACCCGTTTTGATTTTGGAGTTGTCAGAAACATCAGTTAACCAATGTTTTTTTTTTTTTTTTTTCCTGAAATTTTGTGACTTTTTCCTCATTTAGAGTCATAAACATGCAAGCAAAGTTTCAACACGCTGATGTGTTTTGATATATACACACTACATTTTGGTTACTTTGGTGATGTTCACGGGTCAATTTGACCCGCATATTTTAATGTTTTAAGGCAACTGTACAGACATGACCAGTAATTTCCTACTACTAAATTCAGAAAAAACAGATATTCTAATTTTTGGACCAAAAACTTCCTCACGTAATAACCTAGAATACTGTCTAACACTTGATGGCTGCTCTGTTAAGTCTTCGTCGTCAGTTAGGAACCTGGGTGTGCTCTTTGATACCAATCTTTCATTTGAAGGCCATGTTTCCAGCATCTGTAAAACCGCATTCTTCCATCTTAAAAATATATCTAAATTACGACATATGCTCTCGATGACAAATGCAGAACAGTTAGTTCATGCGTTCATGACCTCAAGGCTAGATTACTGTAACGCTCTACTAGGTGGTTGTTCTGCTCGCCTGATAAATAAACTACAGCTCGTACAAAATGCAGCAGCTAGAGTTCTTACTAGAACTAGGAAGTATGACCATATTAGCCCAGTTCTGTCAACACTGCATTGGCTCCCTGTTAAACATCGTATAGATTTTAAAATCTTGCTAATTACCTACAAAGCACTAAATGGTTTAGCTCCCCAGTACCTGAGCGAGCTCTTAATGCATTATAGTCCTTCGCGTCTATTACGATCTCAGAATTCAGGCCAGCTAATAATACCTAGAATATCAAAATCAACTGCAGGTGGTAGATCCTTCTCCTATTTGGCACCTAAACTCTGGAACAATCTTCCTAGCATTGTTCGGGAAGCAGACACACTCTGTCAGTTTAAATCTAAACTAAAAACACATCTCTTTAACCTGGCATACACATAACACATTATCAATTTATTTTTTCAAATCCGTTAAAGGATTATTAGGCTGCATAAATTAGGTCAGCCGGAACCGGGAACACTTCCAATAACACCAGATGTACTCGTTACATCAGAAGAAGAATGGCATATATGCTAATATTAGTCTTTCTGTTTATCCCGAGGTTTACCGTAGTCAGCCGGATCCGGGCCGTATCCGGGTGAGATCGAGGACCTGCGCCATGACACGACCACAACACAGCCCTGAAGTATCAGCAGAGATTGAGTCAACTAGATCATCCACTGTGAAGGCCTCATCAACATGACAACCAGTGGCACATCTCCTCAACAACCGTCCATACCGGTGTGATGAATACGATCCTCAACTGGATGGAACTGAATTAAACACTTTGAATGTTGCGATTATATTTGACTTATGATAGCAGCCTGAGTCGTAACAAAGCACTGTTCGCCAGAGGAGAACTGGCCCCCCGACTAAGCCTGGTTTCTCCCAAGGTTTTTTCTCCATTTTAACACCTGTTTGCCACCTGATGTCACCTGTTGGAGTTTGGGTTCCTTGCCGCTGTCGCCTTTGGCTTGCTTAGTTGGGGACACTTGATATTTGATATTCAACAGTGCTTTGATCTACCTGCATTGACACTATTCCTTAAGAGCTGCTGTGCAGCCAAAATAATGTACCAGTTATCACTGTAAAGCTGCTTTGACACAATCTACATTGTAAAAAGCGCTATATAAATAATGGTAAAAAAAAAAAAAAAAAAAAAAAGTCAAATACTTCAAAAAAAAAAAATACAAAAAATTATAACATGTCTTTTTGTTATTTTAGTTTTTTATTATCCTATGAAGCTAAAAAAAAGAAAAGAAAAAAAAAGGAGCTTTTGCTCACTTATTTCAATACAAAGAAATATTTTGTCAACCACGTATGTTAAAAAAATAAGCTATCATTTCTTTTTTTCAATCTATCTGAAATACTTTGTAACCTATGTTGTTTTTCTTGAAATTTTGTGACTTTTTCTCATTTAGGGTCATGAACATGCATGCAAAGTTTCAACAAGCTAATGTGTTGTGAAATGTTCATACAGACATTTTATACGTTCGTACTGTTCATGGGTCAATTTGACCCATATAGACAGCCATTTAAAAGCAACTGTACAGACCTAAAATACAAAATACAACAAACTCCTCAACTCTAGTACTGAAGTGCCAGAGTTTAACAACTTTTTATTTTCAAAGTTTGTGAACATATAAAGTTGTTTAACTGTTAATTGTCTGTCCCACTTTTTGAGCATAGATATGAAAATGACTTTTCTAACTTAAATTGTTAAAAAATCTTGAATACTTCAGAGCACAGACTTACGTTTGGTATCTTTTCAAAGGGAACACTTCACAGTTAACAAAACATGTTCAACTCTAAAACTTCAAGAAAATCAAAGCTAAATATCTGAACAAGTTCTGTGCCAAATTTTAGGTTGATATCTCAAAAAAAAAAAAACTTTCAGTGAGATTTTTTTTGTGTGCAGTACAAAACATTTCCACTAGACGACACCCAGACTCCACCAGTGACCATATAACAACTCTTCGATTTTCATACATGGTTTGAGTGATCTGAACCATATTTTTCCATACTTTTCAAAATATTTATAAAGTAGACATTCTATTCAGAACACGTTTGTGCAGTAATGTTAATATCTGATTTGAATTCAATCCCTAAAACACATATAAAAAACATACAGAAATAGAATCAGAGCGCATGTTATAGTTTGGTGCCACATCACAAATGAAAAATCTATCGCTATTTATCTATTACTCTGTCGTTTCTTTTGTAAATCAGTCACCAAATATGAAAACTAGAGTCTTACATTTTTCAAATGATATATAGTTTGTCAAGATTACTTTAGGTTTAGACTTAAGATATTATTGTTATAAATGTATAATGGTAAATGTCCCATGGGTAGGGGGAGGGGCAGTCTAAATATAGTGGTTAAAAACATGTTAAATTCAGATATTTATTCTTTGTAATGTGTGAAAAGTACTGATATTAAAAGTTAATTATTTGTACATGATTGTATGTTTTTTTTGTGTGTGTGTGATTTTTGGGGACTTGTATTGAATCCAATTAGGGTCAATCTGAGCCGGACCATACAGGCAGTCGCCAGAATTAAATATATGATTTGGAATAAAATTCCAACAGGATGTGGGGTTGTTTAAAAATGTTTTTATCCATTTAACTTTAAACAAATTATTAAGAGTAGAAAAATCCACTAACTCAAACCCCCCCATAGCCCGGATGTGACATAGGAGAATTCGATCGATGTGTTTTAGCTAGGTCTGGATCTGCCTTCTCTTTTAGGTGGAATAAATCTTTTTTTGTGAGCTTTGTAGCTTTGCAGATCTTATACATTCTCAAATAGCACAAAATACATGCACAATTTTATTCTTATTGTTGAATGAGTGTTGATAGTCTGAGGATCATCAATATTAACAGAGAAACACTCTTTATTTCACGTCAATAGTTCCTGTTTTCACCTCATTTATTATGCTGATGTCTTCAGATCTGCTGTAAATTGACACTTGAAGCTCATTTCATTGCTGTCAGCAGACTGAGGGGATTTGTTGGTTACAAATACAAATACTGTACATTTATTTCTATCGTTATGCTTGCAACTGTTTTTCTGGCCATTATTAATATTTGGAAGAATTTATATTACATAATTTTTTTTTTTTCATTATTTTCTGTATTTCTACATATCTGCTTATAATTTAATAAAGAAGCAGAATAATGTCAGGCTTAGAAATGAAACACATTTGTGAATTAGCATCATTTACTTTGCAATAGACAAGATATAAATGCTTAGATGTGTCAGTATAAAAACAAACTCAGTAACTGATATATTTTTGATTTTGGCAAATCAGCTCCTCCCACACTAGAATTCATCATCAGCGAAGCTCCTCCCACTACAATCACATCATCAGTGAAGCTCCTCCCACATCACTCACATCATCAGTGAAGCTCCTCCCACATCACTCACATCATCAGTGTAGCTCCTCCCACAGCAGATCATCAATAAATGCTGGAATATTCCCATCAGATGAGCATCAGAGCATCAGGAAGAGCTGAAATCTGCAAAGACTGAGTTTATTAAAGAGGACAGAGAGAACAAGAGTGATCCAGAACCCTGCAGAATGAAACACACTGAAGATACTGAAGAACAAAGAGGTTGGTGTTTATTCTTCATTCATTCATGATGCTGAACAACATTCATGTTAGAAAGATTCAAGAACACTTCTGCATATTTAGATGGATAAAAAAAAAAAAAAAATCAAATTTCTATCAATAAACAGTAAAGAGCAAATGTCCAGGTTTGTAGCATAACTTAAGCAAAAGCTGACTTACAGTTACTGGTAAAGCTGTATTTCTCATAAATTATAATTTGTTACAGTAAGAGGGTTGGTGAATACTGCCAGCACTCGAGAAGACTTTGAGTATGTGAAATTTCTATGGACACTGTAAAGTTGAAGAGGAAAGCAGAGTATTAATGTATCCACACATTCACATGAAAGTCAATGGATACGCTGGAAAATTCAGAAAAAAGAAAATGGAGACTTGATGTATCTTAGCAGGATTCTTCAATGAGAATCTGCAGTCAAAGTTCAACTATAGCCATGTTTTATTGCAGTGTATTTACGGGGTCGGTGTTTAGAGATGGAGACAAAGCACAAATGCAGTATTCAGGTAGAGTTACATGCCCCAGACTCTAGACTTTCTATCCAATCTGCATAACTATTCAAAGAACGGGACAGGATCTCCACGAGCCATTGAAGACAATAGGTGAGAGTCTCTGTTATCTGACTCATTTGAATTACAATGAAGAGAACAGAAACCTCATGAAAGAGACTTTGCTTAACAGAATCTTTTATCTGATGTCGATTACCTTAAATGCCAAATACACCTTCATCGTTATGTCAGGACGGAGGATCAGCAGATCTTTAACAGACTCTTAAATGTGTAATCCCACAGAATGGAAAGTCTAGCATGACCAGCCCTTTATAATTAATTTTTTTTTTTTTAGAAAAGTATATAATCAAAATTATGGCATTTTTATGGCACATTCTAATGTGATTATTACAGTTGTGTTGTTATATATTTAACATGTCTCAGAAACATGGTATCTGTGCTTATAATGTTTTAAAAATAAAAACTGGAAGATCATTGAACATCAGTCATGCAAAGTTTCAGGGACGTATAATTATTATATAGAAACACATCAAAATAGTATTTTATAGGCTTTTTGTCACTGTTATTTCATTTCACTTTATGTTTCTTTCTTTGCATTATTTTGATGTTTCAATTTAACATTTTTTCTTTCATTTCAGACCTGATGGAGGAGAGTGAAGAACTGAGTGAAGTGGAGATGAAACACCATGTCAAACCTGGAGAAAAACCGTTGAGTCGCTCAAAGACTAAAAAGACATTTTTAAAGAAAACAAGAGCAAAGAAATCTACAACCTGCACTCAGTGTGGAAAGAGTTTCCCATATGAGAAACATCTTGAAATTCACATGAGAGTTCATACTGGAGAGAGACCGTTCACATGCACTCAGTGTGGGAAGAGTTATATGCAATCATCACACCTTAACAGGCACATGATGATCCACACCGGAGAGAAGCCGTTCACGTGTGATCAATGTGGAAAGAGTTTCTCAGAAAAACGAAGTCTTGAAATTCACACAAGAATTCATACTGGAGAGAAGCCGTTCACGTGTGATCAGTGTGGAAAGAGTTTCTCAGAAAAACGAAGTCTTGAAATGCACACAAGAATTCACACCGGAGAGAAGCCGTTCACATGTGATCAATGCAACAAAACATTTCTTAGGGCATCAGAGCTGAAGAGACACCTGATAGTTCATATGAAGGAGAAGCCACATTCATGTTGTGTGTGTGGAAAGAGTTTTTCACATCCTAAAAAATTGGAAGAACATCAGAAAATACATACTGGTGTGAGAGAGTTCATGTGCTTTGAGTGTGAGAAGACTTTCATTTCAGTGAACAGTTTAAAACGGCACCAGAGGATTCACACTGGAGAAAAACCTTACAAGTGTTCACACTGTGACAAGATATTCAATCTGTCAGGAAGCCTGAAAGCACATGAGATGATCCACACTAGGGAGAAGCCGCACACGTGTGATCAGTGTGGAAAGAGTTTTGCTTTTAAAAGCCATCTTAAGCTACACATGAAGACCCATGCAGTGCATAAACTATATCACTGCTATCTATGCGGGGAGAATTTCCCACAGTTATCATCTTTATTCGCTCATACGAAGAACACTCACAGTCTGAAGTCACGGTAAGTAGTTCATCTTTATGATCTGACAAACAATCTCTTCTGTGGAAGTTGGTTTCTAACAGCCACAACGAGTGATGAGGAATTTTGTTGGTTGATCTCACATCATGTCTGTTGGAAACAAAACTTGTTTGTTTTTGGCAGAACTACCAGAAAGCATCTGGAAGAAAAGGACAGTGAGAACAAGAGTGATCCAGAACCCTGCAGAATGAAACACACTGAAGATACTGAAGAACAAAGAGGTTGGTGTTTATTCTTCATTCATTCATAACTTTTTATTTCGCGTTTGTCTCTCATTTGAAATCTCACATGATTTAATGGTTCTTTTAGACCTGATGGACGTGAACAAGAAAGGAAAAACAGAAGCCAAGAAATCTGTCACCTGCCCTCAGTGTAAAAAACTATTCACATGTAAATCAAGCCTTAAGAATCACATGATGATCCACACCGGAGAGAAACCTTACACCTGTGATCAGTGCGGGAAGAGTGTCTCATATAAAGGAAACTTTAAGAGACACATGAGGATGCACAGTGGAGAAAGACCATACACCTGTGATCAGTGCGGGAATAGTTTCCCATGTAAACGAAACCTTAGGAATCACATGAGGATCCACACCGGAGAGAGACCTTACACCTGTGATCAATGCGGGAAGAGTTTCACTCAGTCTTCCACTCTGAAATCACATCTGGTTGTTCATTCTCAAGAAAGACCATTTAACTGTGGTCAGTGCGGTAAACGGTTTAACTGGGCATCAGACCTGAAGAAACACCTGAAGATTCACACAAAGGAGAGCTTTAATTCGTAATATTACAGTAGAAACGACATGTGTTGAAACCTTGGAGAAGATTCACACTGGAGAGAAACACATCAGAGTTTGATCAATGATCTAGTCTACGGTCTCGATCACGGTAACTAGATCTGCAGTGACACCAAACGTGACACGATAAAGCATCTCTTCCATAGAAATCTGTCCTGATCAGCTGCAACGAGAGACACGACAAAGAAACATCATCCAAAGTTCATTTTCAGGAGTTTGTGTTAATGTTCCTAATGGATTTGTATCACTGTAAGTT
Organism: Elopichthys bambusa; assembly: GCA_037101425.1. Lineage (NCBI taxonomy): Eukaryota > Metazoa > Chordata > Actinopteri > Cypriniformes > Xenocyprididae > Elopichthys > Elopichthys bambusa. Next base: position 2,540,202 of record CM074435.1, on the reverse strand, counting down.
CTCTTTTATGAAGGAAAGCGGGAGTTTTTAAAATGAACTCTCATAGTTTAGGGAGCTGAAGAGGTCATAAGACGTGAATCTGATATAGATTTGAACTGGTTCTTCACTGGTTCTCTTCCACTTCTACTCTTCCATGAAAATGTGAGATATACTTTAATTTATCTTTGAAACCGGACACTTTGCTTCTCTTCTTCTCGAGATGCTTTGGCTCTTATAAGTCAGTAAAGAGAAGGATCCGTGTCATTCATTTTTGTATTTGCTTCAAGTAATGATTGATTAAACTCAAATTTCATTTTATCAACAGCTCATTGTTATTGTCCTTTTTTTTTCTGAAAGCCATGAAGTTGCCTGTTATTTTATGTTTCTTTTCTATTTAAAGGTGCTTTATGTGAGAGCTAGTGGTTGAAATGGGTACTGCAGTCCAAATTCAAAATATTGTTTGCCCCTCCTCCTCCTCCTCAGACTCGACTGGTTGCCAGTTTGAGGATACGCAACGGGAGCAAGCTCAATTGACATTGAAAGGCGAGGAGACTTTTGATTTAGTTGATATCGTGTTTTAATATGTTCCCGTTCATAGAGATTTTTAGATGGATGCTGAAGCTTTTTAGGTCGGGTAGAATCTGCGAATCTGACCCAGTTTGTCGAGTTAATTTCGTATGTCACACATCAATCTGCCTCTAACTCGAAAAAGTATGGAAGTAAAATAATGCCATATGTTTTTAAAAACAAAAAGCCTCTTGAATTGCACTACTTGAAAAAAAAAAAAAAAATGCATTGCATTAACCGTGCTTGTATTTTTAGGGATTTCATTTATATGGGCTGAAATTCAACATGATTGTATATTTAAGCTGTTAATATTTCAATTCAAAACATTTCACACATATTTTCGTTGTTAAAAATGCAGTAATCCATATCCACCTTTCAGATTTCACTTCCAAAATATTCATTCTGTTTAAAAATACAACCTATAATATTCAGCAGGCAATTTTCACATCCACAAATTCAGTGATTCAATTTCAAAACATTTCACATCAGGGAACTGCAGGAAAAGCATACATAATCATAAACATAATCTCCATCTGCTGTTAGTCAAGCACTCGTTGATGAAGAGCAGTTCAATTATTTTTGAAATACTTATCACTTGTAAACTTTTGTTTGTTTGAGCATAAAGATATTTGCTCACACCACACACACACTACAGTAAATGCTATACAGAGTCTGATGCTCATCTAATTCTGGATAAGCCCTGCCCATTTAATGACCAGCCAATCAGATCCACACACACACTATATATATATATATATATATATATACTTATAAAATGGTTAGTTCCTGTCCTTGATTCTGATTGACTAATAGCTTCACCCAACGGTTCTGTGCATCACTACACAACACCCTTAGCAACGTAAACTGATATCGCTCATTAAAGCATACTGTATTATGTAGAAGAGTATTGTAGGAAAGACTGAGTGAGCGAGTTTCAGATTTAGCATGTTCCTAATAAAAAGTCTGTTTAAATGTCTGATGTATTATCTTGTCCTTTTAACAGTTAAGGGGTTTTCCCGTGACTGACAGCGCTAGTCAAAGCATTTGTCAGTTGCGTCTTGTTCCGTGTTTACAACAATTCTGTCTTTTCAATTAAAAAAAATGATTCACTGCTGACTGACACACTCATGAATGCAGTCTTTGTCGCCATCTAATGGCGTAATAATGTAACTTCTGTTGCTGTTCACGGTCAGGGCCTATTTTTTCCGGCGGAAGGAAGGCTTTTAGTGAGTTTACTTCATGAAAGTTGCATAGATACATATTTTGTATTTTGTGGTAACCGTTTTATAAAAGTAATAAGGTACTTAAGACTAGTGCTGTATCGTGAATAAATCAGACTTATTCACGATACAGCAGGGCCTTTCATACCTTGTTACTTACATTCATGAACACCTGTTGAGGTAATGATACATAAGATGTGGAAATGAGAAAATACAATAAAAAAGTATGTTGTCTTCATTATGATATTTGTTTATATTAGTAAACTGCAGGTTTTATATTTAAAATCTTAACTGTTCTGATGGTTTTGTGAGAATCACCCTAATATAGTTCACAAGGGAAAGTTCAGAAACAGACAAAGAGACAGTTTTTTCAGTTATTTCTTTATATTCTTTCCCCTCAGAAGTGCTCTAAACATTTTAAACAGCTCCACAGGCATGAACAGATTAAAGGGTTAGTTGACACAAAAATGAAAATTATCTCATGATTTACTCAACCTCAAGCCATCCTAGGTTCATATGAACACAATCTGAGATGTATTTAAAAATATCCTTGCTTCTCAAAGCTTTATAATGGTTGTAAATAGGGGGCTACATTTTGAAACAAACAAACAAACAAACAAAAAAATGGATCCATCCATAATAAATATAATCCATACGGCTCCAGAGGGTTAATAAAGGATTTCTGATTGCGTTTTTGTAAGAAAAATATTCATATATAAAACTTTATAGATTGAAATGACTAGCTTCCGGCGCAATTTGACTTGCGCCAAATGAGTAATCCTCTGACTCGATAGATGTAGGAGTATCGTAAGCTTAGACGCCTCTCGTGGTTCAAACAAATCGGGCTGTACAACAAACTCAAGCTCCTCTTCTCAAGGATATTTTTTAACATAACTCCGATTGTATTTGTCTGCAAGAAGATCATATACACCTAGGATGGTAATTCGTGGGATAAAATAACGACTTTTCAACAATATAGTGATGGGCTGATTTCAAAACACTGCTTCGGAGCTTTACAAGTCGAATCAGTGATTCGGAACGACAAAGTCACGTGATTTCAGCAGTTTATCCGTTTGATAGGAGAACCGAAACACTGCTTCGATTTGTAAAGCTCCGAAGCAGTGTCTTGAAATCAGCCCATCACTATATTGTTGAAAAGTCGTTATTTTGTTTTTTTGGTGCTCAAAAAGTATTCTTCGCTTTATAATATTAAGGTAGAACCACTGAACTCACATGAACTTTAAATATGTTTTTAGTACCTTTATGGATCTTGAGATTTGATGGCATTAGTGGATAAAAATGGCATTGCTGTCTATAGAGGCGCCACTGAGCCATCGGATTTAAGCAAAATATCTTAATTTGCATTCTGAAGATGGACGAAGGTCTTACGGGTGTAGAACGACATGAGTAATAAATGACATTATTTTCATTTTTGGGTGAACTAACCCTTTATGGTAACCCTGAAACACCTTGGCTGAACACAGTGCCATCACCTTGAACAGTCCTTTATATGGCATACTGGTTTCTGCCAATATTTCACCACAGCAGCGTAGGAAGTGTCTCAATGTTCGCCAACACTACAGCACATCTGTTTTTAGTGTGTCGCAGTAGAGAACCTGAATAACAAAACCTCTTTCCACACTGATCACATGTGCGACTTTTATCCAGTGTGAGTCCTCTCGTGTCTTCTTAGGTTTCCTAATCGCCTGAATCCCTTGTCACAGCATGAACACTTGTAAGTTTTTTCTCCAGTGTGAGTCCTCTCGTGTTTTTTCAGATATTCTGACAGACTGAATCTCTTATCACAGTATGAACACTTGTAAGGTTTTTCTCCAGTGTGGATCATCTCATGTCTTTTCAGAGTTCCTGACCGATTGAATTTCTTGTCACAGTATGAACACTTGTAAGGTTTCTCTCTAGTGTGCGTTCTTTGGTGCCGTTTCAATTCGGAAGATGTAGTAAAGGTCTTCCCACAATCAAAGCACATGTGATCCTTCACACCGCTGTGACTTTTCTGGTGTACTTTTAAAGCACTCATCTGAACAAAACTCTTTCCACACAAAGAGCACACGTGAGGCTTCTCCTTTGTATGGACACTCAGGTGGACCTTCAGGGATGACGATGAAACAAATGATTTACCGCACTGATCACAGTTAAATGGTCTTTCTCCAGAGTGAGAACGCAGATGTAATTTAAGAGTGTTTGCATATGTGAAGCTCTTCCCGCACTGATCGCATGTGTGCGGTTTCTCTCCAGTGTGGATTTTCATGTGTGTCTTAAGTGTTCCTTTTTCTTGAAAACTTTTCCCACATTTATCACACGTGTGCGGCTTCTCTCCAGTGTGGATCCTCTCATGTGTTTTCAGATGTCCAGACAAAGTGAATCTCTTGTCACAGTGTGAACACTTATAAGGTTTCTCTCCAGTGTGGATCCTCTGGTGCTGTTTCAATATGGAAGATGTAATAAAGGTCTTCCCACAATCAAAACACATATAATCCTTCACAACACTGTGTCTTTTCTGGTGCATTTTAAAATAATCCAGCTGTGAAAAACTCTTTCCACACAGAGAACACATGTGAGGCTTCTCCTTTGAATGGACTTTCATGTGGATCTTCAGTTGTTCTGCTCTATAAAACGTTTTACAGCACTGATCACACTTAAATGGTCTTTCTCCAGAGTGAGAGCACAGATATAGTTTAAGACAGTTTGCTTGTGCAAAATTATTTCCACACTGATCACACGTGTGCGGCTTCTCTCTGCTGTGTATCGCCTCATGTCTTTTCAGATGTGACAACCGACTGAATCTCTTGTCACAGTGTGAACACTTGTAAGGTCTTTCTCCAGTGTGAATCCTCTGGTGCTGCTTCAATACGTGAGCTGCAGTAAAAGTACTCCCACATTGATCACATGTGAACGGCCTCTCGCCACTATGAACTCTCGTGTGACGTTTAAGATTTTGTTTGTTTGGGAATCTTTTTCCACACTGAGGGCAAATGAAATTTTTCTTGGCTCTTCTTCTTAGTACAAATTTTCTTTCAGTCTGTGAGCAACTTGAAGATTTTTCTTCAGTTTTGACATGATGTTTCTCCTCCACTTCATTTAGTTCTTCGCTCTCCTCTTCTTCTTTAATCAGGTCTAAAATGAAAGAAAAAAAAACCTAATTTGAAGTCGCACATAAAAATATCACGGACAGAAACGTCAAGAACATTTACTACAACTGCAGTACAAAATCGTAATTTGTTTGACAAGTTTTTAAAATTTAATTATATGCAATTTAATCTCTTCCAACCCTAGCAACTACCCTGATTTGTAATAGCAAACTAGTGTAAAAATTAAATCTCATTACTATACTTGTAATCAAGACGTCACATATAAATCAGTAGAGCTGCATGATTCTAGTTAAACTGAGTAACATAAGTTTTTTCACGATTCTCCCACGACTCTGAACAGGCAAAATAGCATGTCATTTACGGGGTTCTAACAAAATGTTAATTGCTGCAGACTATTTGAAAGGTTTAATTAATCTGAATGAATTATTTAAAAAAAAAAAACTTTTTAAATGAATGAATGATTCAATGACTGTAAGGCTTGTTCGAGATGCATCGGCGCTGCGCAGAATGATCGGCGTATGACATCAAAGTACCGTGAGAGTGTTTTGGAGAGCATACGACTCCTTATTGTTTTGAATCGCTCTCACGATACTTGTCGTACGTTGATCGGTCTGCGCAGCACCGATGCATCTTGAAAAAGCCTAAAGACTTCATGCATTTCTGAACGAACCTCTTAAATGAATGATTCAATGACAAATACATCTTTTAACGGTCACTTTTTGCCACCTGGTGGAGTAACGATGTAATTGATATAATCGGCATTTGAAGAGTAGATCGTTGTCATTTACACGTACACACGGAGAAGTTTTCCGTAGTCAAACACCATTGTCAAAACGATCCCCATTTACACAAAACTGTAAAAACGACTAAAACCTCTGTATTCTGCTGGCAGGCCAGTAGATGGCGATGAAAAACAATAGACTGAACACGTAATGCGCAACATGTGTTTTCACAGATTCACGTGTTTGTTGTTTACACAGAGACCGCACTTTGAAACAGGGCTGTGTATCGGCAAGGACCTCACAATACGATAGATATCACGATACAATGTATCACGATACGATATATATATATATATATATATATATATATATATCGATGTATTGCAATACTTTTTAAAATCAAAAACGAAAAATTTTTTTTTTGAAAATTTAAGTATACAAAATTTATAAAGCTAGCTGAAATAGTTAGGATGAAATAAAAAAAATTAAGTGCATTAAGTAAACATTCATAAAACTGAAATAGTCTTGTAATGAGTGAAATAGAGGTGTGGCCTCTTTAAAAATAACCATTCTCTACTACTGAACTGTCATATGTGTGCTATGAATACTGCATGTATGCGGGTACATTTCATTTTCATTTGCTCATTTAAGTTGTTTTAGTTTAATAAGAAACGCTACTGACAGTGGGATGTTAGTGGAAGACAAGTTCATCTTTAGGTTGGAATACAACACGTACTGTGAGTCTGACTGTTCCCTGCTATAGCTCGAGTTATGTTATAGCAGTGGTTCTCAAAGTGTGGGACGCAAGTGAACTGCAGGGGGGCGCAGGAGATCCAACAGGGAATGCTGTTCAAGCGCGTGAATAGCGGATGGCGATCTGCTTATATAAAGCGACACCAAACGCCAATTACATTGAATCGTTCTTCTTCAGATTCTTAACTTGTCACTGTCTGAACAAGGCCTACATAGACGTTGCTCGCCATAGAAAAGCACCGCTTCTTCAGCGGAAGGAATCACAAGCTGCTATTGTAAACGGCACGGGCTCTATTGAAGTATTTTAACAGATCAGAATGCTGTATGCATTCTGGTGAGAAGACGTAATGCACAAGAGGCGCTTTCAAAAACTGTTATATATTGTTCATCCAAAGCATCTTTGAAATTTTTATTTTTCTTGTTTATTTAAATTAAAAATTCGGATCTATTATTTTCTCGTTATATTTTTCAATGATTCAGTGACATTGCAAAGTGAAACTAATGCAGGTGTTTTTCATTGCACGTTTTTCATTCCATTTTTATTTTTAGGGAATATAAAATATTAAAGGATTGAAGAGGGCGCGACCAAAAAAGTTTGAGTTATGGCATCCGCGACTCGAGCACTGCCTCGACTGCACAAAATGTTGCCACAACAAGAGAAAGCGGCAGTCGCGCTCTTATATTTTTCGCTATGCTCGCTCCTGCTTACTTCTGAGACACTAGCCATATGTAGATGATGGGCAACGGTTATCTTTGTAGACAGCGAGTCAGCGACATCTGCGGGAGCAGAGAAGGAGGTCGTTTGACACACAGAGAGATTTAATGACATTTACACAGTTTTAAATCCGCTTAAAACATGATTTAAAAAAAAAAAAAAAATTATCGATACACTCAGTGGCGTGCAGTGGTGTTCTGAAATGAGGAGGCAAATTTTTTATTTATTTATTTATGAATCAATGTAAATTCATGTGCATTACTCTTAATGTTGACACATCTTCCTTGTTAAATGAACATTACTTTGCATTATGTCAAAAAAGAAAACCAAATACAATTCTATTTTGTAATTTTACATTAACAAAGCATTGTAATAAATGTTCTATCTATCAAAGCCAAGTCAATCTCATCCAGTTAGTGTTTTAAGCATTTCTACATTCATTCCAAAATAATAACTAAAGGCAATAATAATTTAAACAATATATTTTATTTGTGTATTGATGTTTTTCTTTTTAACTATTTTGGATCATCAGTCATGCTCCGTAAACACCGTCTGTCACAGACACGAAGATGTATCTTTAATTTCACCAAGCTGATTGCACTAAAAACATTTCAAGTTTGATTTTGACGTGACATAAAGCGGTGATATCTAACCGGGTGATCTGTTTACTTACTTTTCAATTAGTCTTCCCATTGACGCCATCATTTGTTCATTCAAACTGACGTCAACAAGAGGCGGGATTTATCGCACAAACCACTCATAACCGTTACATCCAATCATAGCGCGATGGAGACATTGCCTCCTCTCACGTGACTTTCCCCCATTCATTTTCAATTACCCCCCACAAAACCCACCGCACGCTAGGGGTCTGATGGTTTTCTATGAGAGCAAAGGGAGGCATGACTCCTGCTGCAACTTTACCTGCTGTTCCTTAAGAAATACGAGTGACTTGCGCTCTTTTTAATGTCATAATATTGTGTTGTTTTATATGTAATATGGATTATTTTCTCATCCTTTTTTTTTTTTTTTTTTTGAGGAGGCACTGCCTCCCTTGCCTCCTCGGAGGAAACGCCCCTGGATACACTATCTGAAAATTAACCATCGCGACAGTTAGCTGTATCGATATTTCTGCACACTACTTTGGAATCCGTTTTCAAAAGTTTGCGTTTTCAGGCACCCAAAATGTTGTTGTCATGTAAATCAATGGCCAAAATATAAAAAGTTTTCCGTTTTTAGTTGAAAACGGCGTCGTGTAAACAGCCCCTTAGGAATGAGACTGCGATCTTTTTAACAATTAATCGTGCAGCTCTACTAGATACACAGAGGAATGTCTAAATACATTATTAAATACATAATGCACACGAGTGTCTATTTACACTAACTGTACATAGCATCCCTTGTTGGCAAACGCTATTCACACTAGCTCCGCCCCCCAAATATCTGGTTGGGTCACTCAACTTTTAAAGTCGGCATGAAATCAAAATGGACCCTATTTACTTTGTTAGTGCATATTACTAGTCTTATGGTGAACAATTAATCCATGCAAGTGAATACATGTACAAAATACTGATAATGGTGTCTACCAAGTATAAAGGCTATAGATAGTTCTTATTGAAAATAACTGCACTTAAACATGGCGTAAATAGAATATATCACTATTTGCACTTAGTGTAAATGGCATCTATTGAGCATCTATTCAGCAGACTTTAAAGACCTCCAGTCATCGTTATAGGTAACGTTATCTATTCGTATGCAGAAGAACATATTCATACAGATTTGTATTGACATGAGGGTTAATAAATGAATGAACAATTCCTTTAGTACATTTCATAACACAAAACAACTCAGAGCGGTTGCAGACAATACATTCATCGGTGCCATTATTTATTTTAATAAAATGTACCTGTACTTTTGTACAGTATAACGACTGGCTCACTAACTCCCAATCTGTTTAAGTGTTATAACGATAGCATTTCACAGCATCATTGACAAATCGAGAATGAACACCAACCTCTTGGTTCTTCAGTATTTTCCTGCTTCATTCTGCAGGGTTCTGGATCACTCCTGTTCTCGCTGTAATCTTCAATAAAATCAGTCTTTACAGATTTCAGCTCTTTCTGCTGGTCTGAATGCATGGCTGTACTTCAAACACGTCTTTGGTTTTGAAACAGCACTTCAGAGCGTGTCTCTTTCTCCTCGTGTTTTGGTGCTTTGGGAAACCAACGTAAACGTGCACTTCCGCCATCTTGTGGTCTGAAGTGTGGAGCGCAATAAGGAGGGAAAAGAGAGACGAAAAGGTCTACTTTTAAATAAAAATTTCCTGATAATTTACTCACCCCCATGTCATCTAAGATGTCCATGTCCTTCTCTCTTCAGTCGAAAAGAAATGAAGGTTTTTAAGGAAAACATTTGAGGATTTTTCTCCATATAGTGGACTCACAACCGAGAAGTGATAAGGAATTAATTCAAGCTGATAGCCCGCAAGAAGCTTTCAAATTTGCAGTGAAAAGGATTACGCGTGTTGGCGAGTGAAAATGGACCTAAAACCGTGCAGTGTGAGCTCAGCATTACTCATGTGATATGGATTAAATATTGGGAAAATGATGAAAGAAGGATTAACGTTTACTGACTATTGAAATGTAAGATCCTCAGAGTGAAAATAGTATAACAACAGAAGAATGGAAAGAGTGTGTGAGTGAAGGTGGTTGTGAATGTGTGTAGATGTGTGTTAGTTACAGGATCAGAGAATGACAACGTTCCTCCGTCATAGTCCAGATACACTCTCACACGATCAAGCTGCTGATAAACACGAAAGCCAAAACGCTCAGACAGGCTGTACTGATCAAACCACACGCTCCAGACATCAGTGTTATAGAAATCACGTCCCTTCCTCTGGTTTGATGCTGTAGTTACTCCAAGACTCCAGTCTGAACTGTCTTTAACCTCCACATCCCAGCAGTGTGTTCCCGAGTTAAAACCCTCTGAACCCAGAACACAGGGATACCAATCAAATCTCTCTGGATTATCAGGAACAGGTTGATTGTTCCAGCTCCATTTCAAACTTGTCAGATCATCAGACAGGTTGAGATCTGGATGAGCCGTGTTTGGATCCAGAATCACAGGAGCTGATGAGACACAATCAACAGATGCTTTTATTCTGATGTTCATATAATGATCAAATGATAAATAAACTGTTAACAGATTGTTATAAATGATGGCATACAAATAATCCGTTTGTAATCGTATTGATGGTCAATTGGACTGAAATGTCTTCACGTAGACACTTCAAATCGATCTGAATGAAATTTTGAATGCTTAAAAGGGCTGGTGTAGACCTGAAATAATCTGATACACTGGGAAAAAAATTAGCATGTAAGCACTTGAAAATTACTTTTTGCTATCAGATTCAAAAATACCCTGTGTACAGTTAATTACTGTATGTAATTTGTAATTATGTAATTTGATTACATAATGCATGTTGCTTGTAATGCATTACTTTACTCACTAGAACAAAAAGTAATGATTACGTAATGCGCGTTACTTGTAATGCATTACTTTACTCGTAACATCAAAAAGTAATCTGATTACTGTGTTCCTGTATTCTCCTTTGGATTCTCTAGTAAAGTTTGACTCTTGTTATTATATTCCTCTTCGTGCGTGTTTCTACACACCTATACTGTAACAATTACTGTAACATCAAAAAGTAATCTGATTATGTAATGCACATTACTTGTTAGTTCAAAAAGTAATCTGATTACGTAATGCATGTTGCTTGTAATGCATTACTTTACTCGTAACATCAAAAAGTAATCTGATTACTTTACTTACTTAACCTGATTACATTACTCATTAGATCAAAAAGTAATCTGATTACATAATGCATGTTGCTTGTAATGCGTTACTTTACTCATTAGATCAAAAAGTAATGATTACGTAATGCGCGTTACTTGTAATGCATTACTTTACTCGTAACATCAAAAAGTAATCTGATTATGTAATGCACATTACACATTAGATCAAAAAGTAATCTGATTACGCAATGCATGTTGCTTGTAATGCGTTACTTTACTCATTAGATCAAAAAGTAATGATTACGTAATGTGCGTTACTTATAATGCATTACTTTATTCGTAACATCAAAAAGTAATCTGATTACTTTACTTACTTAATCTGATTACATTACTCATTAGATCAAAACGTAATCTGATTACGTAATGCACGTTACTTATAATGCATTACTCGTAACATCATCTGATTATGTAATGCACATTACTTGTTAGTTCAAAAAGTAATCTGATTACGTAATGCATGTTGCTTGTAATGCGTTACTTTACTCATTAGATCAAAAAGTAATGATTACGTAATGCGCGTTACTTATAATGCATTACTTTATTCGTAACATCAAAAAGTAATCTGATTACTTACTTAATCTGATTACATTACTCATTAGATCAAAAAGTAATGATTACGTAATGCGCGTTACTTGTAATGCATTACTTTACTCGTAACATCAAAAAGTAATCTGATTATGTAATGCACATTACACATTAGATCAAAAAGTAATCTGATTACGTAATGCATGTTGCTGGTAATGCGTTACTTTACTCATTAGATCAAAAAGTAATGATTACGTAATGCGCGTTACTTGTAATGCATTACTCGTAACATCATCTGATTATGTAATGCACATTACTTGTTAGTTCAAAAAGTAATCTGATTACGTAATGCATGTTGCTTGTAATGCGTTACTTTACTCATTAGATCAAAAAGTAATGATTACGTAATGCGCGTTACTTATAATGCATTACTTTATTCGTAACATCAAAAAGTAATCTGATTACTTTACTTACTTAATCTGATTACATTACTCATTAGATCAAAACGTAATCTGATTACGTAATGCACGTTACTTGTAATGCATTACTTTACTCGTAACATCAAAAAGTAATCTGATTATGTAATGCACATTACTTGTTATTTCAAAAAGTAATCTGATTATGTAATGCATGTTACTTGTAATGCATTACTTTACTTGTAACATCAAAAAGTAATCTGATTACTTTACTTACTTAATCTGATTACATTACTCATTAGATCAAAAAGTAATCTGATTACTTTATCTGATTATATTACTCATTAGATCAAAAAGTAATCTAATTACGTAATGCATGTTGCTTGTAATGCGTTACTTTACTCATTAAATCAAAAAGTAATGATAACAATGCGCGTTACTTGTAATGCATTACTCGTAACATCAAAAAGTAATCTGATTGTGTAATGCACATTACTTGTTAGTTCAAAAAGTAATCTGATTACGCAATGCATGTTGCTTGTAATGCGTTACTTTACTCATTAGATCAAAAAGTAATGATTACGTAATGTGCGTTACTTATAATGCATTACTTTATTCGTAACATCAAAAAGTAATCTGATTACTTTACTTACTTAATCTGATTACATTACTCATTAGATCAAAACGTAATCTGATTACGTAATGCACGTTACTTATAATGCATTACTTTACTCGTAACATCAAAAAGTAATCTGATTGTGTAATGCACATTACTTGTTAGTTCAAAAAGTAATCTGATTACGCAATGCATGTTGCTTGTAATGCGTTACTTTACTCATTAGATCAAAAAGTAATGATTACGTAATGTGCGTTACTTATAATGCATTACTTTATTCGTAACATCAAAAAGTAATCTGATTACTTTACTTACTTAATCTGATTACATTACTCATTAGATCAAAACGTAATCTGATTACGTAATGCGCGTTACTTATAATGCATTACTTTACTCGTAACATCAAAAAGTAATCTGATTGTGTAATGCACATTACTTGTTATTTCAAAAAGTAATCTGATTACGTAATGCATGTTACTTGTAATGCATTACTTTACTCCATTCATCAAAAAGTAATCTGATTACATTACGTATGTTACTTGTAATGTGTTACCCCCAACACTGCTCATTTCAGATGAGATTGAAAAAACGTGAGGTTTTCTCAGAGGAGAGCTATGGTAGAAATGTGTCCATCTTGAACATAATGAGAATTGTCAGCTAATAAGGGTAAATCCCTATACTCTGGTACACTGGAGGGAGCATCTGAGTAGGGTTTCCACAGTTTTTCCTTGACATGTTGTAGAGATCTCTGACATCAGAACAAAGATACCCGAAGTTATGTATGAAGTTCAATTGCGTTTTCAATATTTAGCATTTATATTTTTGTATATATTCCACGTGATTTTACATAATTTTGATTAGTTTGTCAAATACACACAATTTTACTGTTATTACAGTAATCGACTTTTTAGAGTTTTAAACTTGGCATAGTCCTTCAGTCTGACCAAGGTGTAATTTTTCTAACCCTCTAGATTTATAGTTTTCCCAGTGTTTCCCACAGGATTATATGAAACTGTGGTGGGTGGACCTCTAGGGTTATCCGTGGGTATGACGTTGACGTTGCTGAATGGTCGCGCTTAAATAGTGTCGCTGTCAGCCAGCTTACATCACTTCAGAGTTCCTACTGGAGGTGCAAGTCCCTTTGTTGCGAATGCAACCAGGATAATGTCGCTAGGAGAAATGTAGTTCTTAGGGGACCACCCTGATGGCTAATTTTTATAACTGCATTCCTATAACAATGCTGAGCGAAAGCCCTCATCTTTCAGTTTGTGTCATAAAGAACTTTTATCTCTCCACCCATCCGTATCTGTAACAGCACAGATCTTCAGACTCACTGTTTTGGACGATGTCCTGCATCTTCTTCCAGACTCTGTACGGCAGGTTGCCCAAATAACGTGGCACATGAATCAAAGCTCCAGAAGCCATCTGTGGATCCGGCTGTGAGCTCTGGACTCTGGAAGAACATTCAGGAGTCAGAACGGCAGTGGCTTTGGATCAGAACCAGAGAGACCAGAGACAGGAGCAGATCACTCACCTTTCCATTGAGACTGGAAACTTCTGCAGAACAAACACACCATTTATTATCAAGAATTCAATCATCAATCAATCAATGATCTGAAATCAGACCTTCAGAAGGCAGACGTCATTGGCTTTCACCATCTTCTCCATGTCTTTGATTGTGTGTGAAAGAGCTGAGATGTGTCTGTTCATCTCCTCCAGCTTCTCCTTCATCATCTGCTTCTTCTGCTCCTCTTCCTCCCTCAGTGCAGTGATTGTAGCTTCTTCTTCATCCCTGAGAAACTGATGAAGCTTCTCAAACTGCTGTTTAATCTGACGCTCTGTGTGCTCAGCCTGAGACTGAAATCAAAACACATTCACTTCAATCATCTCAAACTGATTCTGGATTCTGGAGCAGCATGAAGAGTGAGTGGGTTATTTCTATGTGGGCTATTTAACTACAACTTTAACTTTCTGAAGTACTAGTACTGTAGCATTAGCAGTAGCAGCACGCGCTATTGTGCTTTCACATTTGTCGCGTTTGCAGCGTGCATCAGGTCTGTGGCTGTTTATCGCAAAAACAACATTTACTTATTTTAATTTCAGATCCAAAAGTTGTTACTGAACGTGACTTGTCAGCATTGTGATTCTCTTTGTACATAGGTTACACTCTTTCATAGATGTCACGTTTAAACGCACTACATTTAAACATTTTTTTTCAATTCATTACTTTATATTTTTATATAAGTAAAACTTTAGATTTATATATTATGTTGCTGAAGCAAGTCGCAAAACATTTAAACATAGGCTATATGTTAAAAACATCTTAAGCCTTTAAAGGTGCAGTATGTAGGATTTCTGTCCACTAGAGGTCGCTAGAGGCCTATTCAAAACAAAGGCGTAGCTTGATGACGCCAAGTTTGAGTGCGGAATCTTGGGACATGTGGTCTTCACCTCAACAGATGGTGGAAACAATCAGGATAGGACTCGGGAAGAAATCATGTTCATGGCCGCTGGAGCGTATGATGCAATTGACAGGCGACTCCTCACACGACCTTGGTTAAAATTGCAATTTTCTCACGATTTTAAAAATAGTTGGAAACATTTGGGATATTGTAAGTACTCAAGTGAACAAAATATATAACACTGGCCTATTGGTTTTTGAATATTTTACTGCAAAAATCTTACATATTGCACCTTTAAGTGTCACCGCCCCGGCAGAAGGCCACTACTATCTATACCAGTGGTTCTCAAACCTGTTCTGGAGGACCAACCCTGCACATTTTGTATGTCTCCCTCATTTATCACACCTGATTCAACTCATCAGCTCAGTAGTAGAGACTGCAAGACCTGAAGTGGGTGTGTCAGATATAGGGAGACATACAAAATGTGCAGGGCTGGAGGTACTCCAGGACAGGTTTGAGAACCACTGATCTATACTATCTCTAGTCTGAGTCCTACGCACATATCTATTACCTGCAGGTAAATTTTAATTTCATAGACTTCGAGGAGAAATTAAATAAATTGACCTTATGTAATTATGTATTAGGAATTATATTAAATATATACATGCATTCAGCATTTCTAGCCAACAGTTTTCTGTGTGTGTATTATTCCAGCCAATAAAGGAACATGAAATTGTCAGACAAACCAATTCATCTGTTCTAATATAAAATTTCCAAATGTCAAAAAAAATAAAAAATCAATCCTCACCATGATGTGTTGAACTGTTTTTTCAAACTCTCCTTTCAAGTTTTCTTTGTTTTGAAGTTTCTCTTGTAAGGACTTCAGTGCTGTATTGAGCTCCTCCTAGAATTTAAAGGTGACCTATTACATAAAATTCACTTTTACATGGTGTTTGAACAAATGTATGTCCACAGTGTGTAACCAACCATGATAAAATGGTAAAAATCCACCCACTCCTTTTTTATAATGCCCATAAATCAGAAACAGTTGTGGAAACAAGCTGGTTCCAGGTTTCAGACTAATGCTGGGTACACACCACAAGATAATCGGGCTGATTTTGGGCCGATTTATCAGATTTTCCTGTGGTGTGAGGTGAAATCCTGATGTGTGGGGGGAACCCCGATGACAAACACGCGCACACTCTGGAGATTATGACGTGAAACGAAACATTATCCAATCAGAAAGCGACCTGACAGAAGACAGATTTGAAGTTAAATGGATTTGGAGAGCAGAGATGGAGGATCAGCTTGTCGATTTATGGCAACAGCACAAGTGTTTATACAACCTGTCCTGTACAACACACCAAAATCGAACACTATCAATGCAATTTCATCCTTTCTATCGTCCGTCATGTTTATTCTGAAGTCTCGAGAGATTTTGCAAGATTTCCCGTGTTCACAGTCGGGACTCTGGTTGAAAATCCACACACTATAGGAGCAAAACGGTTCAATTTTTTTTGTTCTTATGTTTGTGGTCTCTCACATTTCAAAAATCTTTTAGTGTGTACCCAGGATAATGTTAGGGTTGGGTATCGAGAACCAGTTCCAAAAATACAAGAACCGGGGATTCGATAAGACACATGAATTTCGATTCCGCTTAATGATTCCTGTGTTCGTATTTTAATGTGATTTTGAACCAGTGGTCTCAAACTCAGTTCCTGTAGGGCCACTGCCCTGCAGAGTTTAGCTCCAACCCTAATTGAACACACCTGATCCAGCTAATCAAGGTCTTCAGGGTTACTAGAAACTTCCGGGAGCTGAGTTTGAGACCACTTTTTTAAACCACTGAAGCGCAAGAAGATGCAAAAGAGAACTTGCAGACTGTTTTCTGTGCCGTGCGAACGAGCATCAGTAAAAGACAGGATTTGCACAAAAGTTAATTCTCAAAGATGGAACAATACCAACTGTTAAGTGATCCAACTTCAGATCCAGGATGCCTAATTATATTTTGTAAATGTTTGCAAATCGCCTTTCTGAATGTGCTTGTTGGCAAGTTGTACGGCTAATCTTGAGTCTCTCCATCAGTGTCCCGACTCTGGTTCGAACATAAGGCTGAACAACGTTACTGACTGTTTCCGACATGATGGTTGTTGTGTTCGACTTGAAGAGGCGAAACACAGACCAATCAGTGTATGCAGGGCTGGAAATGTGATTCACTGGGGGTACTCCAGGTTTTTTTTTAATATTATTTTTTCACTTTCAATGATATTTCAAATGTATTTAAATATAAATTCTTCCATAACCTGTAAAAACAATAAATATATTTCATGTTTCCTCCTAACAATTTTTTTCTTGAATATCAAGAAAGCTCAATTTATGAATTGTGTGTTGCACAAACACATTAATTCAACAGAATCTCTGCTTGGAGATAATTACCCAATTCATTGAGATAAATAAATAACTGTTTTTTGTTCATTTTGGCCAAATTAAAGATATGTAGAGTAAGAATCTGCTTAATTTAACAGGTCACATAATACAAACATTTGTCTTCAGGTTAAAGAACTATCTCAATTTAGTGCTTTGAAAATCAACAATCATTTAAAGGTGAATCCAATTTTAAGAAAAAGGGAAGCTAATGTGCATTCTAAAAATCAAAATAACTTGGATAATAGAATTATATTTCATCAAAAACATCTTAATTTGTGTTCTGAAGATGAACGAAGGTCTTACGGTTGTGTAGGACTACATGAGGGTGAGTGATTAATAACAGAATTTTTGTTTTTATTAAAAAAATGAATTATTAATTTAACAGTGGTTTGTGAATGTTGATACTTTAATAACAAATAATTGATCAGCGTTTATGCTGAGATCTTTAAGTTATGGCCAGGTGACACGTAACATAACTACTTCATGGAAATTTCATGGATGTAGCCTACTAGTTCTCACCGACACGCTTGTGTTTCCTAGAGTTTTGATGTGTTTTATAGACTCTGTATTGTTTCTTATTGGTTCCTTAATTGCCTCCCACCCCACAGCACCCCAACCTAAAACATCTTACCGTGCCCCGGTTCAAAGCCTTAATTGTTTACATAATCAATAATAAATTAGCAACCAAAATGTAACATGTAAATACAGAAACATTTGGATTCTTGCCAATTGCAAGAGGCTCGAGCCTATCATTTTCCCTTTAGCCTTATTCTGCCCAAGTTTGGAGCTCACGCCACATTTTAGAGATCTCCGGTGTGCAGCTATATCTACTTGGGAATATCCGAAGCATGAGCCGTAAAGGCTCCACCCTCTTCTGGAAAAGGGGGAGCAGCAGCTCATTTGCATTTAAAGATACACACACGGAAACAGCGTGTTTTGCTCCCACCCAAACGGGCATTTAGGGCATGCTATAATAAACGATCTATGGGGTATTTTGAGCTGAAACTTCACATACGCACTCTGGGGACACCAGAGACTTATATTACATCTTGTAAAAAGACACATTGTTTCTCTTAAAGTGAAAATCTGTAAGACGCCAGAGATTTCTGTTATATGTTCATGTACGTAATACATGAGCAAAACGTGACATTTATTTATGACAAGCTTTAATCCTCAAATATAAATATGTCTTACCTTATATGATGAAGCCACTTCACTGATGGGTCTGAATTTATGATTGTCGTGTTGTTGTGAAGTAAAGCACACTACACACGCAGGCTGCTTGTCCTCCAGACAGAAGAGTTTGAGTTTCTCACTGTGTAAACTGCAGATCTCCTCAGATGAACGTCTCTCATTTCTCTTCTTCAGGAACGACTCACACAAGTTTTTTAACGCAAGATTAATTGGAGGTTGATGTCGTGATGCGCTCCTGCAGACAGGACACTCCTGAGTTTTCTTGGTTCTCCAGAATTGATGAAGACACTCTTTACAGACACTGTGACTACATGATAAAATAAGAGGAACATTGAAGATTTCATGACACACGGGACAAATATAATCATATTTAGCTGGTGAATCCATTTTCACTCTGTTTGAGCTCCAGGAATCTTTTACTTTCACTTTCTGAATGATGGTTTCACAAATAAATAACAACAACAATAATCATAAAGATCTACAGTCTGTTCATAAATCTTCTTGAAAGCGTTTTTCGTCATTCTCCACTGATCGCGGATTTGTTATTGCTTTTGTAGAGACACAGGACTCAGTTTGACAGAAAGGAAACATAATGAGACAGTCTCTTCCTGGTGAGTGATGTAAAAGGGCGGAGTTCCTGGTCACGTGGGTGTGTTAAAATACAGGCCTTCTTCAGGTTATGTGAACAAAATGCGTTCACAATTAACTTGAATCAAACTCTCGTTTAATGCTAGAAAAACTCGACTCAGGCAAAAACAGAAAAGTGACAGTGGCAACTGTATTAAATGTACGAATGCCAATCGATAAATTCAGTTACATGATAAAGCTGTAGGGCAGTTACCAGTAAAATCGGGCACACCACAAGGTGTCACTGTGGCCTCAATGCTTCACTAAACCACGCTCTCCTCATTACCCTAAGGGTATGGAATGCCAAACCTGCCAAAATTAAAAATAAATACATACATAGATAAAATGTAAAGAAATGTAAAAAAGCAAAAATAGGTAAATATATAAATAAATAAATAATTATTGACTGGTTTTGTATTTCTTTTTGTATCAGATTAACAGATGATAAAAAAAAGACAAGATATTTTAGCACTGAACACTGAATAGTTTGAATGCTATTTATGTGTGTGTTTATTTGTGATTCTCTGTCAAAAACGTGCATGTTTACTTTTACTGTGAGTGCGCGTGCACAATAGCAAGACATTTTATTTCAAGATGCATATATGAAAATAATGATTATATAAACCGTCTTGCTGAGTGATGCTTACATTTTCACAAATCACATCATTTACATTTCTGTGACTGACAGACACATTATTGCATAGATGATATATTTTTACGAGTAGAATGATTAATCCAAAAATAAGCTGTCACCCTTCCCAAACCTGAATGACTGACTTTCTTCTGTGAAAGAGTAGATGTTTTGCAGAATGCTGTTTTATGGAAAATGAAAACATGAACAGGTGATGTAAAGATACAAAAATGACAATCCGCCATAAAGGCAAAGAAGAATTACAGACCAGGGCTACATTTGAAGAGTTCATTTGCTATTAATTTTTTTTTTTATTATTATTTTATTGTGCATTTATAATTGGTTTGCTTACCTTTATTTACATGCACCACATGTCATAAACGCTTAACATACAACGCATATTTCAACATCCAAAATATCCAAAATGCAAAATACTGGTTTACAGTACAACATTTTGTCGCGTCACTTCCCGTGTGGACAGTCACGGCATCGCTGATTATAATGGGTTCTCTTAATGTGGTCTTATTATTAATCACACGTCTTAGGCTAAGTTATCGACTGGAAATATCCAGAATTAGATAAATCAAAATGTGCCCACGGAAACGGAGCTAGTGAAACACATACACCATGCGTTAAACATGCACAGCTGCATCATGCTCTTTTAAACAGCACCTGTTGCGTGCCCTCATATTTTTGAGCATTTTAATGTAATTTCCAAAAACAGTACTGACAGCAACAGACACAAACTTATTTTCTATTAAGCAGTGGTAGCCTTTAGCCTACCCCCATAAACTGATGTCTAGGGGCAACTGTATTAAATGTACGAATGCCAACCGATAAATTCAGTTACATGATAAAGCTGTAGGGCAGTTACCAGTAAAATCGGGCACACCACAAGGTGTCACTGTGGCCTCAATGCTTCACTAAACCACGCTCTCCTCATTACCCTAAGGGTATGGAATGCCAAACCTGCCAAAATTAAAAATAAATACATACATAGATAAAATGTAAAGAAATGTAAAAAAGCAAAAATAGGTAAATATATAAATAAATAAATAATTATTGACTGGTTTTGTATTTCTTTTTGTATCAGATTAACAGATGATAAAAAAAAGACAAGATATTTTAGCACTGAACACTGAATAGTTTGAATGCTATTTATGTGTGTGTTTATTTGTGATTCTCTGTCAAAAACGTGCATGTTTACTTTTATTGTGAGTGCGCGTGCACAATAGCAAGACATTTTATTTCAAGATGCATATATGAAAATAATGATTATATAAACCGTCTTGCTGAGTGATGCTTACATTTTCACAAATCACATCATTTACATTTCTGTGACTGACAGACACATTATTGCATAGATGATATATTTTTACGAGTAGAATGATTAATCCAAAAATAAGCTGTCACCCTTCCCAAACCTGAATGACTGACTTTCTTCTGTGAAAGAGTAGATGTTTTGCAGAATGCTGTTTTATGGAAAATGAAAACATGAACAGGTGATGTAAAGATACAAAAATGACAATCCGCCATAAAGGCAAAGAAGAATTACAGACCAGAGCTACATTTGAAGAGTTCATTTGCTATTAATTTTTTTTTTTATTATTATTTTATTGTGCATTTATAATTGGTTTGCTTACCTTTATTTACATGCACCACATGTCATAAACGCTTAACATACAACGCATATTTCAACATCCAAAATATCCAAAATGCAAAATACTGGTTTACAGTACAACATTTTGTCGCGTCACTTCCCGTGTGGACAGTCACGGCATCGCTGATTATAATGGGTTCTCTTAATGTGGTCTTATTATTAATCACACGTCTTAGGCTAAGTTATCGACTGGAAATATCCAGAATTAGATAAATCAAAATGTGCCCACGGAAACGGAGCTAGTGAAACACATACACCATGCGTTAAACATGCACAGCTGCATCATGCTCTTTTAAACAGCACCTGTTGCGTGCCCTCATATTTTTGAGCATTTTAATGTAATTTCCAAAAACAGTACTGACAGCAACAGACACAAACTTATTTTCTATTAAGCAGTGGTAGCCTTTAGCCTACCCCCATAAACTGATGTCTAGGGGCAACTGTATTAAATGTACGAATGCCAACCGATAAATTCAGTTACATGATAAAGCTGTAGGGCAGTTACCAGTAAAATCGGGCACACCACAAGGTGTCACTGTGGCCTCAATGCTTCACTAAACCACGCTCTCCTCATTACCCTAAGGGTATGGAATGCCAAACCTGCCAAAATTAAAAATAAATACATACATAGATAAAATGTAAAGAAATGTAAAAAAGCAAAAATAGGTAAATATATAAATAAATAAATAATTATTGACTGGTTTTGTATTTCTTTTTGTATCAGATTAACCGTAGGCCTCATTTATCTGAGAGTAGGCACCTCCGTTTTTGAGTGAAAAAAGTTTTTGTGGATAATTTTGTCAGTTTTACAAAAAATATATTAAAAAATTGCATTGTTTATCACACTAGTGTGCTTTAATGTTTAAAAAGGAAATGTTTTTTGAAATGTTTTTATTTTGGTTTTTTATTTATTACAAAAAGGCATAAAGTCACACTTGTGGTGTTCCCGGTCAAAAATGACCGGCCTACAAAAATAGCTTATAAATCACTTGTTACGCTATTTTATCACCAAATATATCTTTTTGTCAACTTGTTTTCTTTAAATAAGTTGAGGTTTTGTATTTATTTTTGAAACTGATTGATTGTAGGGCTCATTGATCTGAGCTGATATTGGTCAAAAATAACCGCCCATTGAAAATGAATGGGGAAGTCAGAGAAACAGTCAGTGTTCAGGAGCGTGTTCATCATGTTCATGTTCACATATACATGTGGGTGAGCAAAAATAAAGGCCTCAGACCTCTGTAAACCTGTCCTAATTGAAAGAAAACAAGCTGACAAAAAGATTGAATTCAATATTTGGTAATAAGGTAGCATAACGAGAGATTTATAAGCAATTTTTTGCAGGCCGGTCATTTTTAACCGGGAACACCATGAGTGTGATAGGGTTTTCAACACAGCACAAGGGTTAAAAGAAAGAAGAAAAAAAAAGAGCAAATGTTCAAAAAGGTGGCAGAGTTCAGGGAAATTGTTGATAGGCCATGAGTTTAATGCACAAACCTGTGTGACCATAGCAACTATGGCTATTCAGAAATGGAAATGCATTAATATTTTGTTTTGAATTTCAGAAAATGCAGAATAGAGGAATTATTATATTAACCTATACTCAGGGATTTCCCCCTTCTGGTCTATGTGTCCCTGTGTCTGCTGAATTACTACTGTACAATGGTTTATGAAATGCAGTCAATGAACACATTTCTATAATCACTGAACTTTAAAAAAAAATAAAGTAAATATTTATTATAAAGACCTGATGTTATTGCCCTGCTAATGAGAGAGTTGGTGTTTTATCTTGACAGAGAAAAGACCTGCATGTACTTTCATAATTCTAACCTGCTTACTGTACGTAGGCACCTATACATGATCAAAATATGTACACTATTCATGCTTCTGAACAACAATCATTCATCTTTAAGTGTTAACAGGTTTCTGTGTCTGCGGGCGTGCAGAGCCGTCTAAACAGTGTGCAGTTATGTGTACATGTGTAGATACGATCCTTTGAGAGTAATACAAGAATGAAATAGGAATTAGGAAGTGCATATTTACTGACAGACACACAACAGGTAAATCCAGACACCTTTATTTCCAATAAGTCAAAATCAAAACAGGAAAACACAGATTTTCTGATTCACTCGCATTATTTGTCTCATCTTAACTTGATTTCTTTTCTTTTAATGACTATAAATATAAAATGTACAGTGTAGTAGATTAAATTATATAGGGTGAATATGAACTAATCAAGTCTGTTCAAAGGCATTTGAAATGTTTTTTGCTGTTGTAGTTCCCATTGTGGGTAACACTTTAGAATACTGATCCTTCACTAATGAATAACTACACAGGAACAAATGAGTAATGCATTAAGTCACCTTTATTTATATAGCGCTTTTTACAATGTAGATTGTGTCAAAGCAGCTTTACAGTGATAACTGGTACATTATTTTGGCTGCACAGCAGCTCGTAAGGAATAGTGTCAATGCAGGCAGATCAAAGCACTGTTGAATATCAAATGTCAATTGTCAAGTGTCCCCAACTAAGCAAGCCAAAGGCGACAGCGGCAAGGAACCCAAACTCCAACAGGTGACATCAGGTGGCAAACAGATGTTAAAATGGAGAAAAAAACCTTGGGAGAAACCAGGCTTAGTCGGGGGGCCAGTTCTCCTCTGGCGAACAGTGCTTTGTTACGACTCAGGTTGCTATCATAAGTCAGATATGATCGCAACATTCAAAGTATTTCATTCAGTTCCATCCAGCTGAGGATCGTATTCATCACACCGGTATGGACGGTTGTTGAGGAGA
Source organism: Elopichthys bambusa (assembly GCA_037101425.1). NCBI lineage: Eukaryota > Metazoa > Chordata > Actinopteri > Cypriniformes > Xenocyprididae > Elopichthys > Elopichthys bambusa. The sequence goes on along the minus strand of CM074435.1, from coordinate 2,515,994 downwards.
TGTGCCACTGGTTGTCATGTTGATGAGGCCTTCACAGTGGATGATCTAGTTGACTCAATCTCTGCTGATACTTCAGGGCTGTGTTGTGGTCGTGTCAAGGCGCAGGTCATTGGTGTCACCTGGATGCGGCCCGGATCCGGTTGACTACGGTAAACCTCGGGATAAACAGAAAGACTAATATTAGCGTAGATGTAATGCATTATTAACACTCTAGTAACTACTATTAACTAACAAGAAATGAATTAGTAAGTAACAGTGCTCAGTTGAAGGTGGTACTTCACTATTAGCTAATCAGTAACTACCTTTTCTTTCATTACTACTAAGAACTACTATATACAGGTTCATAATTAATGTGAATAATGCATAATGTATAATTAATTCTATAGTAAAGGTCATGGTAACCCATTAGTAATGACTGAAGTATTACCAAAAATTTGGATCAGTATTCTAAAGTGAGAAACATGATAACTCTCTAGTAACTACTGAAGTCATTGTAAACTTTTCAGGTTTTTTGTAAAGTATTGGATAGTAATAACTCAAGAGTTACTACATAATTCTAAAGGAACTACTAATTATTTGGATCAGTATTCTAAAGTGAAGATTGTGGCAACCCACTAGTAATTACTTTAGTGTTACCAAATACATTAGAAGGAATTACTGTACAAAAACCTCAAAAGTTTACAATGACTCCAGTAGTTACTAGAGAGTGATCATGTTTCTCACTTTAGAATACTGATCCAAATAATTAGTAATTCCTTCTGAAGGATTTGGTAATACTTCAGTCATTACTAGTGGGTTATCATGACCTTTACTATAGAATTAATTATACATTATGCATTATTCACATTAATTATGAACCTGTATATAGTAGTTCTTAGTAGTTCTCTGGGAGGAATGAAAAAAATAGTTACTGATTAGTTAATAGTGAACTACCACCTTGGTGTTGATAATGTTGATAATGCATTAATCATTTGTTCCTGTGTAGTTATTCATTAATGAAGGATCAGTATTCTAAAGTGTTACCCCATTGTGCTTTGCATGGGACCGAAGGGGAGAGTATAAAATGTTGAAATGGAGTATTATTTTACAGGTATGTGTTTGGTTACAATGGGTTAGCACTGTGGGAAGAGTGGAGCTTTTATAGACTGAGGGAAGTGTACATATAAGGGACGTTTTGCTGCTTGACTCCGGTTTTTAATTCTTATCATTTTGTATGCTAATACATATAAATATATGAAACTGAGTGTATTAAACCTGTCAGGGAACCATAGAAAATCTCAGTGAGACGACTTAACTGAGACACTTAAAAGTAAGCTCATTCCATGATGAACAAATTGTGATTGATTCATGTGAACTAATTTAAGTCAAGAAAGTTCAGCACACTTTTTTGTGGTCTTCAATAAATGAATAAAAGGCAATTGATAAGGTTTTAAAATCTGTCGATCCTGTCTATAAAATGAGCAGTAAAAGCACAAGATCTTGGAGTGAACACATCGCTTCTGTAAGTGGATCATGGTAACAAAATGTTCTCTGTGTTTGTAAGAATTTTTAAAAACACAAATTGTGTTTCTAAAAGGATACTCATTGTTTTTTTGTTTTTTTTTATCTTGGTATGACAAGAAGGTCTAATTCCCCCCCATAATGTGACTTACTGGAAACTGCTGCTTCTGTAGAAGGTTGTCTGGTTTTACCTGTTGTGTGACTGTGGAGTAACCAGCAATCATCCACTTCTTGTAAGAATTCCAGTTTCATACTTCAAATTTTTTTCAGAGGGTCACAATGTAGTCATTTTCAGTGGGACTTGTGGCTCTGCATACCTCCTGAAATCCTGATAACAGAAGAATCTTTAAAGATGAATGATGGTTCTGCTTGTATAAGCATGAATAGTGTTGACAGTTCATATGTTTTTTTGTTTTTTTTTCTCATATTTTGGCCATACAGCATATAGGTGCCTAGTAAGTATGTTAGAATTATGAAAGTACATGCAGATCTTTTCTCTGTCAAAGTCATCAAATATCTTCAAACAGGGCAATACTGTATCAGGGCAATAGCATCTGGTCTTGGGTTTTTAGAATAAATATTTTCTTTGGTTATGGAAATTTGCTCATTTGTATAAACTATTGACTCTACTATTGATGTTCATGTGCCCATCTGAATATACCTGGATAAAAGATATCATATTAGTCAGTGTTGGTTCATCACAGTATCCCAACTAAGTGAACACGGGTGAATTTTTAAACAGTTTTACTACTTCAAGCATTTTACAGGTCTCAAGTTACACAGACAGACCCTACCAAATGTAACATTGACAGACATTTTGATATATTTAGTCCACAATCCATCTCTGTAAACTCCCGCTATAATGTGGATTAAATGTGTATGTCTGTGAATGTATGATTTAGTAGGAGCTTCATCACTTCAATCAACCAGTAAAAGAGTGTTCATGTAAGAAGAATGATGGATTGGACATGCTTTCTGCAAGCTATTTTTTTCAAAGGCCTTGAAAAAGTGGTGGGGACATGTTCCACCCACATCCACAAAAGGCACCTATGAAAAGCTGAGAAGAAGGTTTTTTTCCGAAAAAGATCAGAGATGAACGTAGTGGTGGGGTGGGATGGGGCAGAGAACTCTCGATAAATGCAGTGGTACTCTCAGAAGAAACCTGACAGTGGAGGAAACAGCAGTCTGATCACAGACCAGAACATAATTATGAAGCTTAACACTGCTTTGAGTGTTGCCGGTATCATACTTATCTACACAGCAGGTAAGATCTTACAAAACGTCTATAATATGACATAATTAGATGTAAATTTAGTAATGGTTGTTTCAGTTGTATAAAAACTGACAAGCATTTTAATTTCTCATGATTATAAAAACCTTTGGATCTGAAGACTGAATTTCTTCACAAATGCAGAATTTCTGTATTTTAATGGATGATTTTAATTCATGTTAATTTGTGGATGCAGTTCAAGTTTGGTTCAGAGTCTGAACGGATGGTGACTTTGAAGAAGCTAAAAAAAAAATTTGTTTAAGATTTTAGTGACCACAGAAATCTCATACTTATATTTCTGCTATATTTATAGGTGACTTTATTCTAAAATGTGGAAAATAGTGATGATGATAATAATAATAAAGACTGAATAGTGTCCAAGCTTTTATGAAGCAATGTAAAATACTTGAGCAAACTACTCACACATTGTTTGAAATACAGATTATTTAAGTTTAAATATAGCTACACTTTGGGGGTTTGGGTCATCCATCCATTCTATAAACTGCTTTTCTTAGGTTAGCTACTTAATTTCATATACCTATAAAATCATTAAACAGGTATTTGGCTGAAATCCATTGTTGTTTTCATGTCAATATGTGCCAGCGCTGATGTAACAGGTGAACAAGTGACTGTGGTCTACACAAACCAGTTCATCAGCTCTCTTCTATTCTCTGTCCTCTACTTATTTTGTCTTTGTCTAAACACACAGGTTCGCTCGGCCAGTTAGATGGTAAGTTAATAAAACTCAGAATGTTTCTTCTATGTCTGTGAGGCATTTTAAATAGTGAAATCTTTCTTTCTCATCATCAGTTTGTGGTCGAGCCCCTCTCAGCAACAAGATTGTTGGAGGAGAGGATGCGACAGCAGGGTCTTGGCCGTGGCAAGTCAGCATTCATGTCTACGGCTCAAGCCATAATTGTGGCGGGACTCTCATCACCAAAGACTGGGTTTTATCTGCAGCTCACTGCTTTCAGAAGTATGAAGCAAAATAAAGCTCAAGATACATTTGTAGATTGATAATAGTGAGATTAAAGCAGACTTTTTCTATTTACAGAATTGATGTGTCTAAGGTTGTGATGTACTTCGGGCGTCTGAGACAGTTTGACTCAAACCCTAATGAGACATCCAGGACAGCGAGTCGAATCATTAACCATCCTAACTATAACAGTCCTCCTTTTGATAACGACATAGCACTGGTCCAGCTGTCCTCTCCTGTGAATTTCACTGATTACATTAAGCCGGTCTGTCTGGCGGCGGCTGGTAGTGTATTTGATGCAGGTACAGAGAGCTGGGCCACTGGATGGGGCAAGGTACAATCTGGAGGTGAGTGAACATTGGCTTGGCAATTGACTGAATACAAACAATACTGGAAACCTCAACAGTTTACCTAGAAATTGCTTTTAAAGCCATAAAATGTGTCCTCTGATCTGTTTCACAGACACCCAGCTTCCTAATATACTGCAGCAGGTGATGATGCCCATTGTGAGCAACAGTGACTGTTATAAAGCTTATTTCCTGATCAATGGCATCACAAGCAATATGATTTGTGCTGGATTTTTAAATCAGGAAGAGAAAAGTATATGTCCGGTAAGATACCAGTCATTAATTTGAACCCTTTTTAATCCAAAGCAATTTACACAATACTACTCACCTGTAAAACTTTACACTGCCAACCTACTGTAGCTGCTTAATTAAACCCAGCGTTTACTCCACTGATCATGAACTCGTACACTATGACTGGTTTTTACTTCACCTGATCTGCAGAGGAAAGCACAGAGTTGCAGAGCAGAGTATAAAATAAATTAAAATAAGACACAAAGGTAAACTATAGAAGACATTGTAGAGAAAATAATACCAAAATGTCCCAGAAATGGCCGCTATCATCTTGTGCTGATGACAACATTTGGAGCCTGAGTCTGCGCAGTAGTGATCGTGAGGTGGAGCCACGGTATCAAGGCCCCACCCAAACTCCTTCTGATCCAGTCGAAAGCACACAATCATGACGCCACATGCCGTAATTATTGCATCAAATAACTTAATATTCGAAACAACAAACATTTGAACATATGTTAGCATGATAAGAGCTACCTAAAATGACCCAGGGGGGGGTGGTGTAATTTGAGTTTTGGGCTACCTTTACTGCAGATAGCCACCAGGGGGTGATCAAAACGTCTTAGCTTCATTTTCCAAGACGTCTGGTTTTACCCAAAGTTATACATTTGTCAAGTCTTGGGGTGCTTCTCATTTCTAGTTTTTGCATCCTCGTTTCCTTTCCTCGCTTCCTCATGTCTCAGCTCCACCCCCCTTAGGATGCGAGGGAAGGATACAAAGGAAAGAAAAATGGTTAGTGCTCCTACTGTAAACAATTGAAAAAGGTATGCTGGTCTTAGGTAAAAAACACTTTTGGTGGACACACGGCCGGCATACTTTTACCATTATGTCTATAACAGTTGTTCACTGTATATCGTCAGAGATATAAATGCTGAATGTTTGTCAATACAGGGAGACTCTGGAGGGCCAGTTCTCAGTAGGAACGGTTCCCTGTGGATTCAGTCCGGCATTTCGAGTTTTACTTCACAAAAATGCGACGACCCCAAATATCCCAGTGTGTTCGCCAGAGTTTCTCAGTACCAGGACTGGATCAAGTCTTACATGGGAAACAACCCACCTGGATTTGTTGAATTCAATCCGAAATCCAACTCCAACTTTGGAAGTGTGCCCAACCTCCTCTTATTTTCCCTTTCTCTCACATTCTCCATCATTCCTTTCACCTTCTCCCTCTATCTTGCTTCCTAAAGATTGTTTGAACAGTAATTCTCTGGGGTCTTTGATAAAGAGGACAATTGTGCTATACATGCTGTCAGTTATATTGTTATTGTTGGGTCATTGGGTGTTAAATGTAATTATCTTTAATCAATTACCATGTTGTAGTCATACTGTGAAGTCAGAGTAATTTTAGTGAAATGACTCAAAGAGACTGAAATAGGAAAAAATTCTGAGCAGCAAATCTGTTACATAAGAGGAAACAGTTTACGGGAATTTATGAAGAGCATCAAACAGCCGAAGAAGCGAGGAAGAGAAGAAAGCTTGTGGCGAGAGCATGCTAAAAGCTGCAGAGTGACTTACATTGTTCACTGCACTTTTTTAAGTTATTTGTTAGTAATTTAGATATCAGTTATAAAAATGAATGTTGGATTTTAACATATGCACACTAAGATCACATCTGTTCATACACACGTTTTATACGTTGCAGCACACTTCTACTGGACAGTCAAAGCGATGTAGACCCGGAGGAAGATCGCAAAGGCTCGGGGTTCCATTTGGGACAGGGCCAATGATAATAATCAAATGAAAAGCATCATGATGCAGTGCACGCTGGGTGCAACCATACTACAAAACGCATCCATGACTCCCAGCATGCATTGCGGCATGTATGAATAAATTATGCAGCTGAACTGTCTGACAATTTGCGAACTATTTTTGCTGTGTATTTAATTCCTTGTTTTGTGATGTTCAGACTTTATCTGTAATGTTAATTGTCACCATTGTTGAGATTCACATGATGATTCTTGATGTCTGTGTTTGTCTGAATAATTACACATCAATTGTAAGATCAAAGATTAGACTCTGAATGAGATCAGTGAATCAGACCACTAAATGATGATTGTCATCACCTGATCACATTTTCTCTTGCCATAACACATGTTTTATAAACACATAATTACAGTAGCCAGAAAAAAAAAAACGTAATGAATAAGATTCGAGGGTCAAAAGCCCAACTAAAGCAAACACTGATCATCGTAATGTTGACTGAAAACTATTATTTTCAATAAAACATCAACATCTAAACCTTTGTTAATTCTCAATAAGAACTTTCAGGTGTAGTTCTTGTGTTTCTGTTTGTCTCCTCTTTTTTCTTGTTATCTGCCCTTCAGTGATTCTGCTTGTTAACAGCAGGTGTTCATCAGTATCTGAATTCACTAACTTGTTGTCATTCATTCTCTCAAGTGGACTAGTGTCGACTTTAAAATCTGTTAATACACAGTATATTCCTGTAGGCTACCCTCTCAAAAACAACTCTAAATTTAAGGTATTATTTTTATTAAAAAAATCTTTATGGGAGTTTTTTTATTGAAAAGAAAAAGTGTTATGAAAGTTATTTGCTTTTGTGATCAAGAGTATTTGAATATTGGAATGTGGATTGGAATGTGGATCGCAACCATTTCTTTTTTCTTTTGAGGGTGAAGTTATTTGCAAAGTAATTCATATCTTGTTAGTGTGCACTGATGACGAAGTGATCGGAAGGAGGGATCAAAGGTGCTGTGGTGCCGTGGCAAATCGGGATTCGTTCGTGGATGGAGGAGTTCGTCTAGACATGTTGATCATCGTCGCTGGATGTATCCAGTTTTGCTGCTGTTCTTTCCTTTGTGCTTCCTGATTTGGGATCGGTAACGATTTCCTGGAATCGCGTTTTCTCTGGATCTGTGAGTACTAAATTACAAAGAACATAGCGCGCCAACGAATAAACTAAAATCCCAGCTGGGTAGAGTACATTACTTTGGGTTCATTGTGGTTTAATGTGATTTTCTGGACTTGTGTGAGTGTGAATTGTGATTTCATTGATTAAACTTCATTTGGCGAGAAAGAAAAAAAAAACAAATCAAAAGAGTTACAGTTTAATAAATGCATGTTTATTGTTCAGTTCACATTCTGGTGTTTTTGCTGTGGAGAAAGGAAAAACGTATGGTCATGGTTATTTACATTTGGTAATGTTGGACCACAGTAACTGAAACTTTAGTCTGTAGCTACCTCCACTGTCTAATTGTAAAACACTAAACTGACACTAATAGTGGTATCTGAAGATCTTTGTTTTGTTTGTTTTTTTATGTAAATTAAGTAAATTTAGAAAATTGTGCCTCTTGTTAATTTAGAAGTTCCCCTAGATAAAATTCTTACATTTGAGCCATATTTATTGGTGAGAGGGCTACACAACAAATATTACCCAGAATGCATTGTTTTTTTTTTAATGGTATATTGGTTTAATGGTTTATGGTTTAATAGAAATCAGTATGTTCCTGACTGAATTTGGCCATTCTTTTACAACAACTTTACCGATTTTTCCATTCCTTGCCCATGGTCGCTTTTGGCTTGCTCATGGGGGCATGTAAAAAATGCATTGTGGAATGACTATCAGTAAAGTTTCTGATTAAACTGCTCACTTAGCAAAGCAGCACACACCTGACTTTGAAACATGATGCTATAATGCAGTTATAATACTGTTATGCGCTGCACTCATATTTATTCAATGAAATCATAGCCTTTTGAAGTAGAAAGTACATTTCCTGAAGAAAATGTGAGTGGTGCTTGCCGTGCGCAACTACACTGCTAGCATGTTTTAGCAAGATGCTAACATGATTAGCATGTTGTTATCATGATACTAACATGATTAGCATGTTGTTGTTAACAAGATGCTAACACATTTAAGATTTTTTTGGTATGATGCTAACACATTTTGACTTTTTTCATGTTTTTATCATGTTTTAACCCTAAACTAATTGCTTTAGAATGTAGCTATTCACTGCTAGCATGTGTAGCATGTTGGAAGTCCAGTTGCTAGCATGAGTCAAAAGAGCCACCCCCATGCTTGCCAGCGTGAATGATATAAACCAACTCCCATGCCTCTATGATATTCAGATTTGAAGATTTCCCTCTTTGGATATGAGTTGCTAGAGTGTTAGACAATGGTTGCTAGGGCATGGCTAGGAAGTGTTTAAGGTGATTCGTGATTGGCTGTTTGCTGCCCTGAGTCAAACGAGACCACCGTTATGTTTCTATGACACTTCTATCTAAAGATGTCCCTTTCATCGATTTGAATGAAAGTCTATGGAACTTGTTGCTAGGGTGCTCTACATGGTTGCTAGGACGTGGCTTGATAGCTTCACAATGATCCTGAGAGACTGATTGGTTGCCTGAGCAAAATAAGCCTCCCCAGAGTTATGTTCAATACAAAATCCCTATGTAATTTACCATAGTAGGAAAAACACATATGCAATCACTTCCTGTTTAATGGGCGTTCCCTTTACCATAGTATGTCAATGGGGCAACTTTGGGCAGCTCTTGCCCCTCAGGGGTACGACTTACACCCCATTGTGAGGTATGTTCTTACAGTGCCTGCCAGCCTCTTCAAATGTGGCGAAATTTGACGAGTCATAGCTCTGAGGGGATATGACTTGTCAGATTTCGTCACAGTGCAAAGTCTATGGGACTTTTTCATCCGCCGAGCGAACATCGTAGCCCCAATTGCAAGAGATATAGCACACCTCCTTTCAACAAGCTGGTCAATTTGACATATAATTGACGTCTATTTAACATATATTATATAATTATCACTTGTATGAGCGCAGTTATTATAATAATCATAATGCTATATTGCTATTCTTGTCTTTCTGTCCCCAAATTTAAGAACTCTAGAAATGATAAATAAGACTTTCTTGTACTATTTAAGACTTTTTATGGCCTTACAAACACATATGACCTGTGGAAACCCTGCTAAAACAGTGTGCTAGTTTGTCATTTTCTAAGATGTTGCAACATGCTCTTTTAAAACTTCTATAGTTATGTTTTTTAATATTTTGGAAACGCCATTAGCCTGCACAAAGTGGACTTGTCAGGCGATAAGTGTTATCTTGGAATTGTTATCTTGTGTTTTGAAGCAAAAGCATCTGGTTCTGATTTATGGCCAGTTAAGCCCAAAAGAAATTAATTTAACAAGATTAGATTTAGCAAAATTAGATATAGCATTTCAGTAGTCATACAGAATGTTAAATCAGAACTCTTGGCTGCTAGATGATTTTCTCCCAATAACAGGGTGTATATGGTTATTTGAATGCTGAACTTTAAAAACTTCTGGATCCCAGAGGAATAGTTGTTGGAAATACAAGGACAAATGCATGGAAAGCTAGAAAAATGAATTATAATGCCTGTTTTAAAATGTAACAAATGTCTTGGTCTTAAGACCATTTTTTGAAGGTCTTGGTCTTGTCTTGGTCTAAAAGGACTCAGGATTTTATTTCAAGACCGGTCAAGACCACAACTGCGGGGATATCGCTAAATTGCCGTTGCATTGTCTGATTTCTTTGTTAACATCATTAATTTGATTGGATGTAAAACTTCCTGCTTCAAATGCAATCAATAATTTATTTCTAATTTCATTTATTATGTTATTGTTGTGCCGGGTCAGAAATCAACAAGGGACCGAGTCAATAAATGTCACCAAAATTAATACAAATGCCCACAAAATTCAAGATATAATTGCAAAAAATGTATAAGATTTTAATATTTATATTATAACATTTGATATAATTAAGCAATATCATAAGGAAGAGGGCTGTTTTCACAAAGCACAATTGGATTATTCCTAAACGAAGCCCACCAAATTAACTCCACATCCCAAAGATCAAAGAGATCCAACTCCCCCCCACCGAACCATTTGTGAGCCATAAAGTTGAATCTAAAATGGCCGATTGAAGACGGCCCCTCCGTGTCTGCTTAATTAGAAATGCATTTGATTGTGGTAACAGAGCAAAAGATCAAAGAGACCCTCTTTCGTTTTGTTGACTTTAAGCCCAAGCCTCTGTTACTAATTCTAAAACGTCACTTTAAAACTAGTAACGAAGGAACAGTCGCTTTGTTGAAGCTTATTGTATTATGTAGAGTATTTTGGTATTATGAGAAAGAAAGATTGACTAAACGAGTGTATTACCTGCATCTGCTATAACAGTCATTCTTCAGGTCAATGTTCATAATATTATATCCATTATATATATATATATATATAAACATTTTTTGTTTGAATATCCGCAGAGCAACGCAACATCTTTGTCCTTTTAAAAGTTCCCACAGTGCTAAAACAACTTCCTTGTTCTGACTCACTCATAAAGAGAGTCTTTGCCGCCATCTAATGGCGTACTAAAGTAAATTTCACTTATACGATCGACGGAGCCCTTCTCAATACATTTTTTAAGTAACCCAAATCTTTTTGCTCTGGAACAAGTAATAGATTAATAAGACCAAAGATTGCCCGTTTGATATTCCCCAAATGAATTATATTTTTAACCACTATCTACATAAGAGCCAGCGGTAAATACCTAAAGGACTGGCTGAGATGGAGCTGTTCTCTGTGGGTACACGAGCACTGAACGACCGCTGACGGTCTGGAGCTCGCATCTGCAAAAGCGTGAAACAAATTCTAAAAAAAGGCACCATGTTTAAATACGAGTCACATATTTGAGGTCTAAACTACATTCTACACCTAAAAAAAACTCTTTAAACAACATTACGTGACATAACAGTAGTTTTTATTAAAAAAATATGGTTGATTTGCTCGACCGCCATGACAGTCGCCGCAAGTGGAGTGATACAAACTGTGAACCGGTTCCAGAGCTGCTGATACTGGGGAGAATATTGCGGTTACGGATTGAACAGAGCAGGAGATGTATGGATCCATGTGCAAGGCTTTATTACAGAAGCATGGTCAGAAAAAAAGCAAGGGTCAGATAACGACACAGGTACATCTCAGGCAAGGCAAAGAATAATCCTAGGGCTGGTGTGGGTCTTCGATCGGCAAACAGTATCCAGAGGGCTTGACAAGAGAGGTAATCCGATAATATAAGCAGTAGTTTAGGCAAGGAGCAAACGACAAGGAAAGAGAATCAAAGGCAAACAGGAGATCAGTCAGCGAGGCGAGGCAATGCAATACAACAAAACTAGACCAGGACTAGAACTAGGAACTTTACACAACACTAGGAGAGGGCTTCATAACATTGCTATCACTTAACATAGCGATATGCGCAAACAATACTCGGCAGTAAGAAAGAGGAAGTCCATGGTTATGTAGCATGTCTGATGAGAATCAGTTGTGCAATCAGTGCATACAGCTGTGTGTCATCAGTGCAATGGATCATGGGAACTGTAGTCCAGGGTGAAGTGCAAGAGTTCATGTGGTAAGCGGGTGACCTCTGGTGGTGAGTGAACAGAAGTTCATAGACCGGATTCGTGACAATTGCATGGCTCTCAACCAATCAGATTTGAGAACCAGAAAGAACTGGATTTTGGAAACATTTTAATTTAATTTGATAAAATTACTACTGCATGAGTGAAGTGTTCGGTTCACTGCCCTGTTTTCAATAGTAGTTCTGCCATCAGTAACACAGGACCAACTGATCCGAACAGGTACACAGGACCTTAGTTTGACTAATTTATTATCATCATTTAGTAAAAAAAAAAAAAAAGAAAACATTAAACACTATACAAATACACAGAAGTAAACTGAAGTACAGTAGTCAACATTTGAAGTGGATCAAAACCTTTCATCAAAGTTGTCCAAAAACCTTCTTCTTAGGACAACTTTGATGAACTTTTTTGATCTACTTCAAATGTTGACTACTGTAGAAAAACACCATTAAACAACACAGATCAAGGCGCTTAATTGCATGTTCATTTTCTGATTAATTTGGTCAGTCTTTGTCTAGAAGCTGATAGCAAGAATGAGTAGATGTTCAAAACACATGAAACACAATGGTCCATCATTAACATTTTGTTCAGCTTTTAAAGCACAATCATTTCAGTGATGTTTCTTTTGTTTAATTCTGAATCTGTCACTTTTATAGTGTGAGAACAGCTGGAAGTCAAAATGACGTGTTCAACCTTTTTTTTTTTTCAGCCTTACTCAGTTTGACTGGTGTGAAACCACATAGACCTTCATAAGTGTTGCATTATGATGAGCTACACAGTTTTGTTGAGATCACAGGTTAGCTGTTATATCTCGGAAAATACACACACACATTATTAGTGATATAAAAAGCAGCTTCACCCTCCTCATCTCTTAGTTTGAAGAGTTGTCGCCTGGCTGTCATCGTTGCTCCTACAAAAAAAAGAAAGAACAAAATTTCTTTTCAACAGTTAGTTAAAGTCAGAGCGGTGAATGGTCAATTAACAGTTTCCGTTAATTGTAGGTGCCGCCCACCTCCCGTGTGTGTGTGTGTGTGTGTGTGTGTGTGTGTGTGTGTGTGTATGCATCATGAAGCCTTTACTAGGTCAAAAGCCTCATAATGAGAAAAATACATCTGTGACAAGACACTATATACGTACATTTCATTTGTTCAATGAACTTAAATGTTAGTTCAGACCAAAATGATAATTCTGTCATTTATAATTTACTCACCCTTGTGTTGTTTAAACCTGAATGACATTCTTTATTGTTCTAGTTTTACATTTAGTCATTTAGCAGACACTTTTTTTCCCCCAAAGCAACTTACAAATGAAGCAATCAAATCAACATGAGTGCAACAGTATGCAAGTGCTGTGTTAAGTTCCAGTTATTCCAGCGAAGTGCTTCTGAACATAAGTCTAGATCAACAAATTGCTGGTTTTGTTGAACAAGCTTCATAATAGCCTACATTAATCATTGTGTTCTTGTGTAATCTGAATCAAGTAAAGCCAAAATATAAGCCTACTGAACTTCTTGAAGGAAAAATAAACCTGGATTGAACATAAAGAAATTAATCAAGAATCATGTTGCTCAAGTGAAGCTAGACGAATCATATTTATGTGTTTCAGCCACATGAATGACAGAGTAAAGTCATATTTACAACTGTGAATTCAGACGATACCAGTGTTGCAGAGTTTTGACATGGCAAACATGTCTGTTGTGAATGGAAATGAGTTTGTAAAGTTCTGCACTGTATTAAAGTCATAATAAGGCAAAAGAGTTTATAGACAAGAAAAACGATGTATACAACTTCATGGCTGATCACAGATTATGGGAAGTGGTTTCACACCAGAGATCTGTTCTCAACATCAGTGACTTAAGTGTTTCATATAGAGGAATCAGCAGCTCTTTCTCAAGAACTCAAAGTACGACTGACGTGAAGGAAAGGCACAGATGTATTTTGGACTTTTACGGCAGAAACTCAGAGTGTGAACCCACACATAAAGCCGACATTCACAAGTGTTGAATTATTAGATAGGCTAACCGTTTTAGATGAGAATCCCCTTACAAAAAATAAGTATACTTAAAGCTCATTTTATGAGCTATACTCAAGTTCAAGTATATTTTAAGTATACTTTATGTAGTAAGTATACTAATATCAATGTACTAGTAGTATACTTGTGAGTGTACTACTTCAATACAACTTTGGACTACATTTGCCTACTTTAAGTGTAACAGTAAACTTTGAGTACATATCAAACGGCAACCTCCCGTAGTCTCTCTTGAAGCCAACACGGAAGCGACTTTAACTACAATTCATCAACTGGCTGCTAGAGACAGGCTCCAAAAGGGAGTCAAATCTGTATCTCCCCCATGTTAAAATGCCCAACTTTACAGCGGAAAAAAAACATGTTTACAGCCTGGTTCAAATTGTTTTTTGTCTATACAGCTATAATTTTTCCCTAATTTTTTTTTATGCCTCATCCTTTTAAATCATATTAAGCCTTAAAGTTCTGCATAATTAAGGGCGTGGCCACTTGAGTGACACTTGAGTGACTGCTGCCACTACTAGCCGTTTGTCTGAGCCGTCACATTACCTCAGCTAATTCCAGCCGCTGAACTTGGCATCTCTGTTTTCTGGATTACTTCATACAATTATCAAAGAATATGACTTGTTGAGCGGTTAATGGTCAAGACATATATACGTCTGTGTACATGTGCACACATGCGGAAGATAAACAGAACACACGCTGTTGGATCGTCCTGGCTTTGGCTAAAAGTTTTGTCCGTCAGATTTACTGCAATGACAATGGCTGAAAGTGAAAGTGACATGTGGCCAAGTATGGTTGCTCTGCATTTAACCCATCCAAGTGTACACACACACCATGAACACACACCCGGAGCAGCCGGAGCAAGTACGGTGCCTTACTCAAGGGTCTCACCTCAGTCATGGTATTGAGGGTGGAGAGAGCGCTGGACATTCACTCCCCTCACCAACAATCCCTGCAGGACCTGAAAATCAAACCCATGACCTTTGGGTTACAAATCCGACTCTCTATCCATTAGGCCACGACCGCCCCTGGAGAATATGTCTCTCAAGACACCACAAAATCTGACAGCACTGCTACTTTTTTTTTTTTTTATAGCGCTTTTTACAATGTAGATTGTGTCAAAGCAGCTTTACAGTGATAACTGGTACATTATTTTGGCTGCACAGCAGCTCTTAAAGAATAGTGTCAATGCAGGCAGATCAAAGCACTGTTGAATATCAAATATCAAGTGTCCCCAACTAAGCAAGCCAAAGGCGACAACGGCAAGGACCCCAAACTCCAACAGGTGACATCAGGTGGCAAACAGGTGTTAAAATGGAGAAAAAAAACCTTGGTAGAAACCAGGCTTAGTCGGGGGCCCAGTTCTCCTCTGGCAAAAAGTGCTTTGTTACGACTCAGGTTGCTATCATAAGTCAGATAGGATCGCAACATTCAAAGTATTTAATTCAGTTCCATCTCAACTGGATGCTACTTGACAGTAAACCTTTAGAACTTTCAAATAACATAACTTATCTTTATCGATATTTTAGATAGTATCTAAGATAGATAGATTGGCCTCCTTAGCCTGAGCTAACTTGTTCACATTGAGCTAGGCGGGCATGGTTTCAGCAACCAAGCACCTCAGTTTCAACCACGTCCCGCCTCTTTGCCCATATTCACTTATGTGATGCATGGTGACGTGCTCCCAAGATAGTGACGGACTATGGGAAGAACGCTTGATTACAGTGCCGTTGTCTGTTTTAGAAGGCTATACTGCCATCTTGTGGTAGCAGTTTTTCTTAGACAGCTGTGTGTGGATTGTGCAAGGCTAATCCGTCTCAAAATCCAAATGAATCAAATAGGATTGACTCAGAAACTAGTTAATGAATGCACACGTGTCACAGGATCCACAAATGCAGATACACGCACAAATTCTGACCCACATTAATACAAAGTTTTGTATTCACAACTACACTGTAAAAAAAATGAATCATCGGTCTTGTAATTTTCATTTTAAAAAAATTAAGGTGACAGTATGTATATTTTATTAATACAGGACTGCATGCACTAATACTTTGAAGCACATTGCTTTGTTCAATGAGCAATAACTTCGCTATTGCCTGTGCAATAACAGGTTTGTTCTTACTTGTGTTGTGCTAGCAGAATACAGTCTTTTAATTGTACAACATAACTTAAAGTCACATATAAACAGGTCATTTCTATTCACTCTAAATCACATACTTTTGAGAGTCAACTTAAAATAAAAAAGGACATTTCACTAAAAATATAAATCTATGACACATGAATCTATGAACCTATATATTGTTACCATATATATATATATATATATATATATATATTTTTTTTTTTTTAAGTAATTAGCTCATGCCATTTTTTACAGTGTATGTCTCTATTTATACAAAAGTCCTCACATTCATGTAGTTCTGGATTTTGTACACAGAAGTTGTGTACAAAAACTCTTTGTTTGTTTTGGCTGACTAATAATTATCGCTGCATACTTAATGTGGACATTGTATTCTTATTTGTTTTACAAGAGTGTTTACATTTTTTACCTCACATGCTTTTATTTTGAAGTCTGGGAAAGGAAGTGCAGCGGCACCCTGTGTGCACATTGGCGCACTTTCTACGTGAAGCGTCAATCTGATTAACGTTATCAGAGAAGGAAGATGAACTTCTGGGTGCATGTTGTACAAATGTTTGTTTAAAAAGGTTTCTTATTACATTTTAGCTCCTGGCTGAGGGGCACAAGGTATAGTTTTAATTTTATGTTGTGTGGTAAACGCTGAAGGACTTTGAAGTGTTTATTTTATCGATCTGCTCTGAAGCTGTTAACTAGGTCGTTTGCATATATGCAGGTTTATAATATCAGTGATGACCATTTCATTTGCTAATGTTGTTAAGCACAGTGTGGTATTGCCTCATCAGTGTTTCTCTTGATTTGCACTCCAACTGTACAGCTATACACAGATATCTGTAGTCTAGAAATGGGTTTAATAAGCTGTTAAAATGAAGACTTTAGCAATATGTCTGCATTGTATTTTAGAGGCAAAAAAGAGATGAAAGTTCTCAGTCAGCATATACATAGATAAGCATTAAAAAGTCTCCATTGAAGTCATAGTGAAAGTGAAAGAACAGATTTTGATAGTGAAAAGTAAAGGAGATATGACTGAAATGTAAGAATCTGTCAAATAAATAGCATAAAGGTTGATTTCTGTGTGTGTGTTTGCACTTATTTCTATCATATATACCACAAATAGTTAAGTACAATACAAACACTTTCACTTTCTGCTTTGCCATGTGATTTCAAGGAACTGCTGTGATATTATTTCAAAGAAATCCTGTGTCCTGGATATATAAATACCAGCAGAGAGCTTTCATTTGCTATTTGCATCTCTGGAGGTGGACAGAAGATACAGAAATCAACACTCAGGTTTGTCTTTTTATCACTTTATGTATTACACTTTTACTAATTGCAATTATTTTCATTTTTTATTATTTGAATATATCAATATATATATATATATATATATATATATATATATATATATATATTGAATATTTTATGTTCTTGGTTACTCTTGGTGCATATTGACAGGCTTTCGAAAAGACATGACAGACATTTGGCATTCGTAGCAAAAGCATCCAGTGGGACTGATGGTAGTCAGTGACGGCCGCCACCCTAAACATGAGCTTGCATATTGATGCATGAGCAATTTTCGGATTTGCGTATGAGTCACTTGTAATCAACCCATCTGCAGATATTACCTCAGTTTGCTCTGTAAGTGTAAAGACAGATCGGCAGATGAGTCGACTGACCGTGAATCTGCAAACTGGAGCGTCAGTAAAACAGCAGGAGAGTCGGAAGAAGAACATGCTTGTCCAGAGAGTAGCTAAGAATTGAAATCTTCACATATCTAATATAGCCTACTAAAGCAAACTGCTCATTTGAGTTGCGTATTCTGGTGGGTGTATCTTTACCAAGTAATGCACCGATGTAATGGCCGCTGATATTTATGGACTGATTTTTCATCAATTTACAACCATCAGGATATCGGCTATAGCATGAAAAAGGCCGGTATAACAAACCAATGGTTTATTAATTAACTGCGTGAAGGCACTGAGCTGTATTATGTCTGTTGCATAATCCAAGATTAATCCATAATCTAATATTCCTGCTGTCTGCGTTTTAATGTTAATCAAACAACAATAGGCAAAAAAGATTTATATATAGGGCCCTATGATTTCCGCAATGCGGAAAACGAAGATGGAATCGTGGAATCCATTTAGAAAAACTGAATAACGAGGAATGTCACAGAATTTTTCAAAGTTTTGATGAATAAATAAAAAGCAGGTCAGTACACTTAAATCAAATCGTGATATAGATGAGTATCCGTGAATATTAAACCGCAAAAAAAGACTATTTAAATATGAATTCTGCATGTTGTACGTGTGTCTTTGTGAATGAATGGCACAGACACGCGGTTTCATTTACCTCACACGCATGCTGAAAAATGTGTGACGTTTTTCAGCCTCTGCCGCCTCACTATATGAGGATATGAATACATGAACTTCATCTCCAGAGCTGCGCTGAGAGAATTTTACCATTTATAGTCATATCATAAACACACAGAAACTCGAAAGTCTTCATGGCAACCCGTCAAAATAAAAGTTCAGTTTAATTTGTAGTAATTGAGATCTAGATCCAACTTCTCCCACTCTACATATCCCTAAACTTACCCGTCTCCGCCCCCTGGATCTAAACCTACCCGTCTCCACCCACAAGATCTAGATCCAACTCCTCCCACTTTACATATCCTTAAACCTACCCATCTCCGCCCCCTGGATCTAAACCTACCCATCTCCACCCACGAGATCTAGATCCAACTCCTCCCACTCTACATATCCCTAAACTTACCTGTCTCCGCCCCCTGGATCTAAACCTACCCATCTCCACCTACGAGATCAAGATCCAACTCCTCCCACTATACATATTCCTAAACCTACCCATCTCCGCCCCCTGGATCTAAACCTACCCATCTCCGCCCCCCTGGATCTAAACCTACCCATCTCCACCCACGAGATCTAGATCCAACTCCTCCCACTTTACATATTCCTAAACCTACCCATCTCCGCCCCCTGGATCTAAACCTTCCCATCTTTACCCAGGAGATCTAGATCCAACTACTCCCACTTTACATATCCTTAAACCTATCCATCTCCGCCCCCTGGATCTAAACCTACCCATCTCCACCCACGAGATCTAGATCCAACTCCTCCCACTCTACATATCCCTAAACTTACCCGTCTCCTGGATCTAAACCTACCCATCTCTGCTCCCCTGGATCTAAACCTACCCATCTCCACCCACAAGATCTAGATCCAACTCCTCCCACTTTACATATCCTTAAACCTACCCATCTCCACCTATGAGATCTAAACCTACCCATCTCCACCCACAAGATCTAGATCCAACTCCTCCCACTATACATATCCTTAAACCTATCCATCTCCGCCCCCTGGATCTAAACCTACCCATCTCCACCCACGAGATCTAGATCCAACTCCTCCCACTCTACATATCCCTAAACTTACCCGTCTCCTGGATCTAAACCTACCCATCTCTGCCCCTTGGATCTAAACCTACCCATCTCCACCCACGAGATCTAGATCCAACTCCTCCCACTTTACATATCCTTAAACCTACCCATCTCCACCCATAAGATCTAGATCCAACTCCTCCCACTTTACATATCCTTACATATCCCCTGGATCTAAACCTACCCATCTCCACCTCCTGGATCTAAACCTACCCATCTCCACCCACAAGATCTAGATCCAACTCCTCCCACTATACATATTCCTAAACCTACCCATCTCTGCCCCCTGGATCTAAACCTACCCATCTCCACCCATGAGATCTAGATCCAACTCCTCCCACTTTACATATCCTTACATATCCCCTGGATCTAAACCTACCCATCTCCACCTCCTGGATCTAAACCTACCCATCTCCACCCACAAGATCTAGATCCAACTCCTCCCACTATACATATTCCTAAACCTACCCATCTCTGCCCCCTGGATCTAAACCTACCCATCTCCACCTCCTGGATCTAAACCTACCCATCTCCACCCATGAGATCTAGATCCAACTCCTCCCACTTTACATATCCTTAAACCTACCCATCTCCACCCATGAGATCTAGATCCAACTCCTCCCACTTTACATATCCATACAAGCATTTGATGCTTAAGAATGACATTTGTGCAACATGATGCAGTGTTAAATTAATACACACTAATTGTTTTTCCTGCATTTTCAGCATTAAACACCTTTGGTGTGACATCTGGATGGCAGCCACAAACATCTTCATTCATGTTGTTTCTTTTTTTTTTTTTTTTTAATGCATTATCTTTCCTTATGTACTAATTTCTTAAAATATTCAATATTCATTACTTTTCATTATATTTACTTTACTGTTACTTATGTATATGTAGGCCTATGTAGGTTGTGTGCTGTATAGTCATATCAACTTCACAGTTGTGACTCATTCATTTCCTTTTTTTTTTTTTTTTGGCAATATTGCATTATATGATAACAGCTGTAGAATTTATGCTGGTCAGACAAAGACTAATCTGGTCAGATAAAATTCACCTAAGATCATTCAATAAAATTATTTATTTATTTTTTCTTAAAAATTAGCTTTCTGTTATTTGTCTGTCTGCATGCATGTCTTTTGTAAAAGAGTTAACATGGCAAGCTGTCGACATGGTGTTGAAAAGGCTACCAGACCAAAATCTGATATGTCAGGTCTAGTGAAGACTGGATCTTACACATTTAATTCCGTAACTTTTCACATGATGTACAATACTGATAAAACATTTGGCATTAAACTTTATATAGTTTAAAAGAAAGCACAAGACTCTGACTGGAACAGCTAGTGATGACCTCCTAGAAGGCACCAAGTCAAGGCCAAGACTTTGAGGGATTGAGACCGAGACCAAGGCCAGACCAGCACTCCTTACATTCATCTGAAACATCCACTGCCTGAGTCTTGACAAAGTCTGAGTCTTACAAATGCACAAATCATTTTATAAGAAGTTTTAAATATACATTTTTGAATATAGAAATATGATGGTAAAACAAATACAATTATACTTTTTAATATGATACTAAAACCGCTAAGCAGTAGCAGTAAATCACTCAATGAGCGAGTCGCAAATCATTTATTCAGCCGATTCTTTTGAAAGCGCTTGATTCATTCAGCAGTGAAACACTACTTGCTGTTCTGCTGTGGATTTGTTTGGAACTATTTTAGATCAAAAACTTGTCAAAATGTAATACATTTTGCTGGCCTGAGAATTGAAACTGGTTTCAAAGTGTGACTTTTTGAAAAAGATACCGTTATAATTTCTGTGTAAAGTAAAAAAAAATGCAAATCTGTGAAAACGGTGTTCAGTGCGTTTGAATGTGCACAGGGTCGTAGTCTTTCTTTCCAAAGTGACATTGTCAATCATGGTTACATATTATTTACACAATGACAGTAAATTTACATTTATATTTTTTTCATTATAAACCTGCCGCTTATATACATTCGTGATTCTTCGAGATTTTTCCGGTTGTGAGAGGGAAATGTAGATGAAATATAGTTAAATATAAATGAAATATATATATGAAATAATAATAATAATAATAATAATAATTGAAATATAGATGAAATATTTGATTTAGTGATATTGCTGTGAATTTCATGTATTTCAGTATTTGTTTTTGTAATGTTGCTGTTTTCTAAATTTACTTAATTTAAATTTAAAGATGTTTTAAAATCATAAGATATGATTTTGTTTGTAAAGTTCCACCCACTAGCCCAACGACAGCATCTAGTGGTCTGGTCGAAGGTATTTCGCGTGTACGTCCTCTGGCACTTCTGTAAAATTCAGCTTAATTTAATACAACTTTGGTTTCCAATTCAATTCTGACTTCGTGAATAATTTAATCTGACTCCAATTAGAAATGACTCTTAGTTTCACAATTTTTCCGATGTAACAGCTGATCATAAGATTAGTTGTGCTTTAATTTAGATCTTTTGATCGTTCTGGATATCTCATAATTTCAGTTATTCGTTCATTACGGTCACATCATCGCTTAGAGAATTTCACATCGGCCGGCTGCGTTCTCACGGACATAAATTCGCCAGTTTATGATTCTTAGTCAGAGGGTGCAGAGTTTACTAATGCATTTGAGTCGAACCGCCACATGCTTGTTCATACAAAAATACAGCTTTCTTAGTCATGATACTGCAACTTGCTAATTCAATAACAGACAAACTCAAAAAGTCCCATGATGTGCCAATATGCTCCTTTCATGGGGCTCTCTGGCTTGACCTGTCCTGACGCAGATTTACGGAAATGACGGACTCCAATAATCTACTAGTTATAATGATTTTAGAGGAATCCAAGATAAATCAAGATTAACATTTATTGTTTTTGCCAGGCAGGATAAATCATCAATTAAGGAATTAAAAGGGTACATCACACAACTGATCAGCATAAAATACAAAGTACAATTCAAAACAAAATATTAAAAAGAATTTCAAAGAGACAGCATACCTGGCAAATATAGAGATACACACAGCAATTGTGCGGGAAGTTCTGAATGCAGATGCTTCCTTGAGTGGTTTGTCAAATACCTTTAAATACCCCAAGTTATAACAAAAGGACAGTAAACATTTAGCACCCAAATATTTATGCAGCTTTTACTGGACCTTTTCTCGTGCCCCAACGGGTCACACGCCTGGTTTTGGGGATCCGAGCAAATGGTTAATTTTTATTGGGACATCTCCCACCCCAGGAGAACAGGTTTTGTTTTCTTTATTCTTGTCTGTTCTATTGTTGTGGGAGTGAAACCTTCTTACCAATCGCACCAGAAGTATTTTCACTGATGTCACTTCAAAGCAGATTTGTGAGACTTGCATGGCCTGAAGGGGGGAAAGAGAGGAGGTTGAACCAGGTGTTGTCCTGTGTTCTTTCTCGCAGATCCTCTCTTCAGATTAGAGAGTTTTATTGTTTTATTAAGGATCGGAATCTTGAATTCAGTAATTCAGTCTTAGTAAAAATCCATCCTTACATGTTTTATTCAGTGTTACTATCCTACAATACATGTGAAATCAAATAAGGGTTAGCACAAAAGTTATCTAAATGTAATCCAAAAGTAGTCAGATGACGTTACCAAATGTATAATCTATGAGATTATATTACTGATTACAAATTTTGTCATGTAACTGATTACAATTCATAAGTAATCTACCCAGCTCTGGACACGGTAGACGTAGGATCCACAGCGAGACCAATGAGTACTTGTGCACCACCAACCCCTCTACCAGATACCTTCAGACATAACCTGTGCTCTCTTTCTCCTGCTCATCTTTCCTCTGTCGTGTCATCCTCCCTTCCCTCACCCGCACAATTCTTATCTCTGGATGTGAATACAGCTACAGACACTTTATGTTCTACTTTAACTTCTTCTCTAGACAAAGTTTGTCCTCTCTCATCCAGGCCAGCACGTGCCACTCCCTCTAACCACTGGCTATCTGATGTTTTTTGTGAACACCGGACCAAACTCAGGGCGACAGACAGAAAGTGGCCAAAAAATCCAAAGACCAATCATGGTATCCCTGTTCTTAATTGGCCAGCAAACTCGCCTGACCTTAACCCAATAGAAAATCTATGGGGTATTGTGAAGAGGAAGATGCGATATGCCAGACCCAACAATGCAGAAGAGCTGAAGGCCACTATCAGAGCAACCTGGGCTCTTATAACACCTGAGCAGTGCCACAGACTGATCGACTCCATGCCACGCCACATTGCTGCAGTAATTCAGGCAAAAGGAGCCCCAACTAAGTATTGAGTGCTGTACATGCTCATACTTTTCATGTTCATACTTTTCAGTATGAAAATCCTTTCTTTGTATTGGTCTTAAGTAATATTCTAATTTTCTGAGATACTGAATTTGGGATTTTCCATAGTTGTCAGTTATAATCATCAAAATTAAAAGAAATAAACATTTGAAATATATCAGTCTGTGTGTAATGAATGAATATAATATACAAGTTTCATTTTTTGAATGGAATTAGTAAAATAAATCAACTTTTTGATGATATTCTAATTATATGACCAGCACCTGTATACTACATCACTGGGTCCCATCATACAGGTACATGGTTTCTCCTACCATTGCTATGCTGATGACACGCAGCTTTTCATTTCATCCAGATGATCCCACAGTAGCTTCACAAATCTTAAGCTGTCTGGTGGACATCTCGGCATGGATGAAGGAGCATCACCTGCAGCTCAACCAAGCAAAGACTGAGCTTCTTGTCTTCCCTGCCAATCCAAGTCTACAGCATGATTTCACCATCCAGCTAGGTACTTCATTGATTACCCCATCAAGGTCGGCCAGAAATCTCAGAGTAATCTTTGATGACCAATTGAACTTTAAAGAACACATTGCAAAGACAGCTCGGTCAGGCCTTTTCAAACACAACATGCAACACAACTTCTCGTCTAGGCCCTGGTTATTTCTAGGCTTGATTACTGCAGTGTTCTTCTGGCTGGATTGCCGTTATGTGCAAACAAACCTCTACAAATGATTCAAAACGCTGCAGCACGTCTTGTCTTTAACGAGCCCATGTCACGCCTCTTTTCATTTCTCTGCACTGGCTACCACTTGTAGACATTGATGCTTGCTTACAGATCTACCACAGGCTTAGCACCCTCTTACTTCCACTCACTCTTACGAGTCTACATCCCTACCAGTAGCCTGTGATCGCTAAATGCGCAAAGGCTTGTGGTACCGTCACAAAGAGGCACTAAATCGCTCTTCAGAACATTCTCGTTCTCTGTTCCTTGGTGGTTGAATGAGTCCTCGCCTCCATCCGGAATGCAGAATCCCTGGCAATATTCAAAAGACAGCTGAAAACTCATCTCTTTTGGGAGCACTTAATCTCATCTATTCTAGCATATGCTACTCTAAGCAGGGTCTGAAACTTGTATTTTTGCCTCTCTGCGATGACTCGCTATTGTACTCCTCACTTGTAAGTCGTTCCGGATAAAAGCGTCTGCTAAATTAATAAATGTTAATGTAAATGAGTATAGAATCCCTATTATTACAATCAATGACCATCATTTGAAGTGTCACAAAATTCTGAGTAGGTATAAATAAGGTACAAAAGTGAAAAGATACCAATATATACTTTTAAATGACTAATATGTTCACATAAATTAAAAGACGCATTCTGTTGATTTTCATCTTAAAAACTGTATAATTCAAGACTTGTCTGTTCAATTCTTGTTGCAGTTGGTGAGTTGTCTTGTCAGTCTCTCCTGGCTGGCTCGCCAATTTAACATAGACATTTTGCTGTGTACTATTACATAAATCGTATCGGTTTCATGTATGTATGACTGACAAACATGAATCACATTCAGTTTATTAATACAATTACATAAATCTGACCTGTTTCAATTATGTATAACAAAAATATGAATCACATCCAGTTATTAATTTATCCAAATGGATGAAAATGTATATATGCAAATCAAAATACATAAATATCAAATTAAGACATAGGGGCCTACATGTTTTTTTGTTTGTTTTTTTGAGTGAATTTATAATGCATTCTATGACTATTCTTAATGCATTATAATGCACACATAATGCCTTAAAAACAAACTTATATACAATATATACAACGCAGCATTTAGAACGTGCAAGGAAGACACAAAAAAAGGATATATGGTGCCACCGTGGCAACAGGACAACTAAACTTTTGAAAGAGCACCTCATTGTCATTGAATGGGAATACTGGCTTGTCAGGAACCACCCTCACGCATTCTTAGCCGCCTTATACATGACATTAGAAAATACAACTTTCATGAATGTGCTTAAACAGACTGTAAAATAACACATTTTTGTGCACCTTAAATTGTATATAAATGTTTATATTGTATATTTAAATGTGTCTTTGCTTATCAATTTCAGGACAAGAACACAAATAACCAATAAGCTGGACATAAATAAAAAATAACAGCTGCACATACACTTGTGTTATAACACTTCTAAATATCAATTGAAAAGGTTAAAATGGGATTGACCTTCTGATTTCTAGTTTCTTTTTGTATATATAAATATTAAGCTACCTATTAAATCTACATGCTTTTTTCAATATTACTACTACATATGTATTACATACATATGTTTATCGAATAAAACATGATTTGCATTGTGCATGTATTGTTTCTTTGTACTTTTCCGCACAACTTTGATTTTACCTTAGGGGAAATGTCTTATAAACACTTCATGATATCTTATAGACTTATCTTTTGTTACTTTAATGAAAGCTGACAAAGACCACTTATAAATATTATGACCACATTATAAAGTTTTTTAGATGTTTAAAAGAAGACTTTGTATTTGTCACTTTATTTTAAGTAGTAAAAGTCCACACATAAGATGTAGTATGATACTGTGCAGATCTTAAGCATTATGTATGTATTATGAATTATAATACCCTTAGGGGCCGTTCACATATCGCGTCTTTTCCATGCGCAAGTCAGTTATTTCAAATGTAGCTGCGCAGCAGGTGCTTATAATGGAAGAGACGCGGTCACGACGCACATGCGGTGCGTTTTCAGAATGCCGCAAGTGCACCGCAAGTCATGTGACAAGAACCAACCGATCAGCTTCGGCCTTTCCGTAACAAAACATCGAAATCTCAGCCGAACAGCTGATCACAGCTGTACAGGGTGGTTTTTATATCTCATCTCCATTAATGTATTTAGTAGTAAAGCTAATGCAAGGGATAGAAATCAATTAATTCTTTTGTGATGCTTCTGTCATTGTGGAGAGCGCAGTTCATAGCAACGACAGACGCCACAGGAGCGCAAGCGCTTGTGGAGAAAGAAGGAGAAGCGGAGTGCCTGTGCTTTCCACGCTTTGTTAGACACGATATGTGAACGGCCCCTTATGATGAATTATAAATAAAGGCTTAGAAAAGTTACCAAATTTACTTTTCTCTCCAGTGAAATAATAGCAGATCCAAATCAACATAATGTCAAGGTTTTGCTTCTGGCTGAACAAGAAGAAGAAGAATAAGGAGAAAGAAAGGCCACGTGATCCGGTTAAAATGGAAGATAAGGAAGAAACATTTAATATGGAGCAAACTTCAGTTCCTGTCACATCACAAGTTCAAACCACTAAAGCCAAGGACAGCACAGACCAGAGTCCTAAAACAAATACATCAGGAAGAGAATATCAGGCAGATGATGAACACAAGGTAAATGGTACATATGTGTTGTCTACAGCAGGGATGTTTTACAACATCACACTAAAAATACATAAAATGTTCCATATACACTCAGTAGCCATTTTATTAGGTCTCCTGTTCATTAATACAAGTAGATCATCAGCTAATCATGGCAGCATCTCAATGCATAAAAAGTTTACACATGCTCAAACAGTTATAGTGCCACCAACTGGCAGCAGGAAAATACAAATGACTTTGAGGTTGTCCCTACAATAATTAAATGCATATTGCCCACTGTGCTCTTGTTTTCCTAAAGCTACCAGGTGGCGGTGTAAGCAGTACTATCACAGTAAATTCCCTGGTGTTAAAGGGTTAGTTCACTGTCATTAATTACTCACCTTCATGTCATCTTCAGAACACAAATTAAGATATTTTTGTTGAAATCCGATGGCTCAGTGAGGCCTCCATTGAGAACAAGATCATTAACACTTTCAGATGTCCAGAAAGCTACTAAAAACATTTAAAACAGTTCATGTGACTACAGTGTTAATGTTATGAAGCGACGAGAATACTTTTTGTGTGCTAAAAAACAAAATAATGACTTTATTCAACAATATCTAGTGATGGTGATTTCAAAACACTGTTTCATGAAGCTTCGAAGCTTTACAAATCTTGTGCGTATCAATCTGCTAAACGTCATAAGCATTTCGAAATTTCAATGGTTCACTGTTGGAGGGCATGACTTTAGCAGTTTGATACGTGCTCCAAACCACTGATTCGAAACAAAGTATCCGTAAAGCTCAATGAAACAGTGTTTTGAAATTGACTATCATTAGATATTGTTGAATAAAATCGTTACTTTGTTTTTTGGCGCACAAAATATTCTCGTCGCTTCATAACATTAAGGTTGAACTAATCCTTTAAGTTAACACCGCTCTGTGTTCATATGGGAACTGCCAGCAGGGTGTTAAAGGATCAGTCCACTTTCAAATAAAATTTTCCTGATAATTTACTCACCCCCATGTCATCCAAGATGTCCATGTCCTTTTTTCTTCAGTCGAAAAGAAATGAAGGTTTTTGATGAAAACATTCCAGGATTATTCTCCTTATAGTGGACTTCAGTGGCCTCCAAACGGTTGAAGGTCAAAATTAGTTTCAGTGCAGCTTCAAAGGGCTTTAAACAATACCAGACAAGGAATAAGGGTCTTATCTAGCGAAACGATCGGTCATTTTCTAAAAAAATGCAACTGTATATGCTTTATAAACACAAATGATCGCATTGCAAATGGTTCCGCCATTCCACCTTCCATATTCTTCAAAAAGCTTACGCTGTATGTCCTATGCCTTCCCTATTTTACTTACGTAAGTTGAAGTTATGCAGTTGAACAATGTTTAGAATTGTTTTTGGAACAATTCAATGCAGTTTATATGTAAAACAGTTCCTGCGGGATTTTCAGTGGATTTCAACTCTGTCACTCAGAAGAAGAAGGCCTGTTTTGAACCTCCATTTCGGGGGATCAAACAACCTCTGCCATTATCTTGGTGGGGCTCGAGCTGTGCCCTCTTCAAACCAATCCGTCTTTTACAAACTGCTTAAGGTTGACATCTCCTTCCTCAGCTAGGCTCAACTTTTACAAGCTTG
Source organism: Elopichthys bambusa (assembly GCA_037101425.1). NCBI lineage: Eukaryota > Metazoa > Chordata > Actinopteri > Cypriniformes > Xenocyprididae > Elopichthys > Elopichthys bambusa. The sequence goes on along the minus strand of CM074435.1, from coordinate 2,487,241 downwards.
CAAGGCCATAAAGTACTTAGCTAGGGGGTTTTGTAGACTGAATGGAGCCGCAAATGAAAGAATTAGGGTCCTGAGTGTTGATTCAGAATTCGATGGGATATTCTGTTTGAATGAATCATCTGCAAGATTCATTTGTGTCTGGTTCACCCTTAAATCCTACATGAGAAAAATATGTTGTTCTCTCAACATAAGATCTCAAGGCCACGACTTTACGTCGCGTGGCCATGACATAAGAATGTAAATTATATTGTGGCCACGAGCTAATATGCTGTTCCCATAAATATTTATCTTGTGGCCACGACATATTATCACGTTATCACATGGTTTGGTTTTTGGGTAGTCATAAGTGAGTCTGATATGGCGGAATGGAAGCTACTTGGCTCCGTCTTACTGGGTCAAGCTCTTTCTTGTAGCAGGTTAAGTCAGCCTGTGTTTCATGTGTTTCGGTTGTAGAAATCTGTCAGACTGAACGGCGCAGGTCAGAGCGATGAGGCGAGGGTCCTGGTCATAAACACCGGTGGAACCATTGGAATGACGTATAACACTAATAACGGTAAACACTATCAGCAGTGCTCACACACCTGCCTACATGAGGCACATATATACAGTGGTATGCGAAAGTTTGGGAACCACTTGCAGAATCTGTGAAAATGTGAATAATTTTAACAAAATAAGAGAGATCATACAAAATGCATGTTATTCTTTATTTAGTACTGTCCTGAGTAAGATATTTTACATAAAAGAAGTCTACAAGAATAGCTGAATTTATTAAAAATGACCCTGTTCAAAAGTTTGGGAACCCTTCTTAATACTGTGTGTGGTTACCTGATGATCTACGACTGTTTTTTTTTTTTGTTGTGTGATGGTTGTTCATGAGTCTCTTGTTTGTCCTGAGCAGTTAAACTGAGCTCTGTTCTTCTGAAAAATCCTCCAGGTCCTGCAGATTCTTCAGTTTCAAGCATCTTTTGCATATTTGAACCCTTTCCAGCAGTGACTGTATGATTTTGAGATCCATCTTTTCACACTGAGGACAACTGAGGGACTCAAACTCAACTATTAAAAAAGGTTCAAACATTCACTGATGCTCCAGAAGGAAACACGATGCATTAAAAGCTGGGGGGTGAAAACTTTTGAACAGGATAAAGATGTCCACATTTTTCTTTTTTTTGAAATATCATTTTTTTCATTTAGTACTGCCCTCCAGAAGTGACAGAAGATACCTACATTTTTCCCAGAAGACAAATTAAGTAATTTACCTTGATCTTCAAATTCAAAATGTTTTCACCCCCCCGTCTATTAATGCATCGTGTTTTTTTCTGGAGCATCAGTGAATGTTGTGAAAAGTAATCTGACATAACTTGAGTTACTTGTAATGCGTTACCCCACAAAAAAGGTTTAAATCCACAAACCTTCATTTTGTCTAAAGGAAGACCTTTGACTGTCTTTGTACTTTGTGTATAGTATTTTTATAATCTTTTGCGAAATGTGATTGAAATTTAAACTGCACAGTTATTGTGTTTATCACATATTATTAGATCGATTAGTTTGAATAACCACTATCATGCAATTAATCAATAATCGCGACAGGTCTACACATAGTTATTTCATATGTAATCCATTTTTTTTTTTCATTGAACTTCCAGCATAAATAATATAAAATATTTTTTTTTTTTATTCTACCCCGTAAAAAATTGCAAAATGATACAATATTAGCATAGTATACGCAGTATCAAATATTCAAGATGGTCTTTTTGGCTTCATAGCTGATGCTGAATTCTGGTCAAAGAAACTTGAGGCAAGCAAACATGAAAATCCATATGTTTGTATGGTGTGTGCATGAATTTGGTGCATTTGTTCATAATTTTTTACAGACTTTTCTTCTATATTTGCAGTTCTGTCTCCAGAACCTAATGCTTTTGTTGAAACTCTACGTAAACTCTCTATTCTGCATGATGAGCAGTATGGTTCACCTCAGGAGAACACGCTGGTGCTGCCGTAAGTTCCCATGCAGATGCACACAAATATGCGATCAAGTTAGAAGTTTGGAGGCTCTGTCCTATTTATAGATCCAGACGCTAGCTGCATCCATCTCTCTGGTTTCTACTTTTACTACAGTTGGATACTGAATGCTGAATGGATACTGAATCTGTTCTGAGCAAGCAAGACAAGTAAATGCATGCTCACATTTAGTCTGTAACTACAATAACCATCATGTTTATATAGTTTATATTAATATATGTGTTATATGGACTATAGGTCATGGTTGTGTGAAGCATGCTAGAGATGCACCAATGCAAAATAAATTTTATATACAAAAATTTAAAATGCCCTCATGCAGCATGAAAAATAGCTGTTTGTGAATGTAAAAGGTCTGCAAAGTTAAACATCAAAGTGTATGAAAAATAAAGTTACTGTCTCCTAAAAGAAAGAATTGATTCTGAACTGCCAAAACGAATCGTCAGTAATTGCAGTTTCACTTCCTACGTAGGTTTGTAACAAATGTGCATAATTCTATGATCTTCACTGGCTGCCCGCTAACAACAAACAAAGAGTTTGTTTCGTGTTGTTGCTGTTTTCTGCACTTCAAAAGCTAATTCACTTTGCATGCACTTCCAAAGGATGAAGACTTGAGCTTGAATTGATATGGTAAAACCAACACCATCGTTACTGTTCGTTTCACTGTGTATCAAGTGCTGAAGATGATCCAGAGCTGAAATTCAGATAGGTGTTTTGGTTCTGACGCATACTTTAAGCGGTAGACCAATCACAACAGACTGGGCCAGAGTAGGCTCGAATTGACACAACGTTGCACCAGTTGAGCATTTGGAACATTTATTTCAGAACCTGGTGCATTTTCTCCCTTAGCTTGGTTCGTTTAGGCATACGTGAACATGGCACTCAGATCCACGTCAAAGCAATCGCTCTGAGATTGCCTGAATGAGGCCTCTGCCTGACTGAAATTAAACTCTGGGGTGGTTCCTTTTTTACCTTGGAAAGCTTTTGTAGGAGACCTTAAAAAAGTGGAATCTTTAAAATAGCATAATAGGGGCACTTTAAGGGGCATACACTGCTAAACAAGGCCTGGGCTGCACCCTCCTTCATGTCTTGAGTAGATGTCATGTGGGTTGGGATTTTATTTTTTTATTTATTTTGGTAAATCCTTTAGATCTATTGCTCTGTTAGCTCATCTGTGCTACTAACATGGGCGGCCCAATGTAACAGCATCATGAATATGTATGTGGTTTTAGGATATGCCGTCCATTTTTAACTAAGACCGGTCATACTAATCTGGTCACTCTCTGTTCTTAAATGATGAAAAATCCCCCAGCACTCCCCTCTTCATTAACGCTATGAACCGACCCATATGAGCAAAGTCTGAAGTCTGCTACTTCACGACATTTACTCTTCCATTGTTTTTTGATTTAACTACAGGAGATGCCCCTGAAATCAGTCAGATTCTCACTGTCAATAAACTATCTTTTTTTGTTTTTTTTTTGTTTTAGTTGATCTAGCTTAGTGTTTCTCAATGGGGGTGTTGGATTTTTGAAAGGGGGGCATTCACAAGTTTACACCAAAAATCCAGGCAAGACAAGATTAAACTTGTAATTACTTGCAAAAGAATTGCCTACAGCATTCTAAAATGCAACATGTAAACTATGTATAGTTTCTTTTACAACGACCCAATTATTTTTAAAGTCATAGACCAGCGCTCAAGCACTGACAACAATCCGGTGGTGGCTAGAAGTTGACAAGCCATTAAAAACATACTTAAGAACCACATATATTTTCAGATATTTTCAATAAATCATGTTCCCATTCACTCCAGTGACGAATTTTAAAATGAATTAAACTAAATTGTAAAACTTTTACATTTTTAGGCATTAACTGTTTTCTTTGTTTACTAAGTAGTTTACTAATCAGGCATTATTGTTGACTTCCAAGACTGTAAGGAGAAAATGACAATTTGATGACCTTAGATTCTGGCTAAACTAACCCATGTTTGCCTAACGGTCTTTGCTGTTAAATAAGAAGTTTTTACTTTAATTTTAGAGCTTTTTGTCAATGTTTGGGCACTGTTTGTTTGTTTATAGAATACATTTTAAAATTGTGCTGTTTTTTTTTTTTTTAAATATGTTCTATCTCCTTCAACCCCCAGACTGTCTAAACAGAATAAGAGGATTGTATATACAGTTTTAGAGTACTCTCCCCTCCTCGACTCCTGTAATATGAAGACGGATGACTGGGCCAGGATTGGAACAGACATTGAGGTGCTTACTGTATAACATCTTTATGTTTGGCTTTGAGTTGCAGGGCTTTTTACTTACTTTTTTTTATTATTATTTCGCTGGGCTGTGAATGCGACTGAAATGGTCACGCTGTAAAAAACAAAGTTAGACATGACTAAAAAAAAATACTGATTTGTGAACAGAACTGAATTGATTGTTTTTTGTTTTCCCAAAAAATATATTTTTGTAAATTTGTAATTGTAGGTAATCTTCAAATTTCTTGAAGGTGAACAGGTCAACAATTTTTTTTTAGTTGGTACGTCAAAATTAGTACTGAGATTTTCAAAGATTTTTCCATCATGTTCACAGAGACACTATGAGGAATATGATGGTTTTGTCGTCCTGCACGGCACAGACACCATGGCTTACACCGCTTCTGCCTTATCCTTCATGTGTGAGAATCTGGGAAAGCCTGTCATCTTCACTGGCTCACAGGTAACATTTTAAATGGACAATTTTCTCACCTTTGTGTTGCACAAATTGATCATTTTAAAGAACACCTGGCTCGTTTGTAACATTTGTTTCAGAACCTGGTGCGTTTTCTCCATTAGTTTGGTTATTTAGGCATATGTGAACACTTGGATCCGCACCAAAACAATTGCTCTGAAAGGCCTCTGTCTGACTGAAATCAAACTCTGGGGTGGTTTGGTTGAGGTGAGAACCAATCCGACCCACCCACATAGCAAACGATCTTTGCCTGAATGTGTCCTCAAGCTGGCACCGACTGGCCTCCTGACCGCAATGGCATGTATCCTGTCAGCCAGAGCTGGGCCATGTGTGGCAATGATGGCACAGCATGGATCACGGCAAACAACATGAGGGGCCGATTGTTGGTGTGAAGAGTGTGGCCTATCCATCCATGGAAGGACAACACCAGACAAAGAACATGAGAAACACTGGGGTATATGTACACAAGGGGAAACAGGCTTAACAAGGAAACAAGAAACACCTGGGGAGACAAATCAACATGAAAAACTACAAAGGACTACAAAACATGGCATAACACAGGAAGTAATAAAAAGTCCACACACACGACAGGGGAACAGATTCTGTGGGCACAATAGTTATTATATTTGAAAGCCAAAGAGTGCCTCTTTATGAAGGTAAAATAATGCATACAATTTTTGCATTCACAGGGTAAGATTTGTGGAAGTGTAAATTGTCTTTCAACTGTAAGAAAAAAATATTTGCAGCATTTTGCTGTTTTTGTAAGCGGAAATTGTGTATTGTGAAACTGCAGCTTTAGGCTAACGCAAAATAAATATGATTTATTTTGGGTGGATTGCTGAAGCTCAGTTTTGGGGTTTCTGGTTTACTTATAGATTTTAATCGGCGATGACATAACATTAAGGTTCATTATGTACAGGCAAAATGTACTGAATGATGGAGAATAAAACATTGCAGTCAGGTTGAAAATAATGTCCAATCGCCAGCACCGATAACCGAAGTTCAGTTCCGGCTCGTGGACCTTTCCCGATCCCATCCCCCCTTTCTCTCTACCACTTTCGTTCCTGTCTACTCCCTGTCCTATCATAATAAAAAGGCAGAATGCCAAAAATAAACCTTTGAAAATAAGTAGGCTAAATATATAAATAAAAAAGAAAATAATGTCCTGTTACATGTGGCAGTTGTTTTCACGAGTTCACACTTACAACTGATCGAATAGAGTAAAATAAAGATGTTTGGTGCTATCCGAGGGCTCCGAGCTCAGATTTAGCCCAAACCCAGAGTACTCCCCTGTATCCTGGGATTAGCAACCAGCCGAGAGTGAGGAGTCGGGGTGGAGGAGGGATACAGAAAATTGTCAAGGTAACTAGGTGAGTCGGCTGTGTATATATATGCCTCCTCTCCAGCTGATTAAATAGACCATTTGAACATGCGCCTCCCAAAGTTAGTTTTTAAAACATCATTTGCCGCTTGATTTCTTTAATCTCTCAAGATGCAGACATGTTAAGAGGCTGACAATTATCTGAACATATACTTAAAATCTTTATTTGAATATGACAGCATTTTTATTTTAAGATCTTAATTCGAATATGGCAACATGATACCTTGTTCTACAATATTTCTATGATTAAATCACTGACAGAGACTCCTCCCCCATCAGCCAATCACTGTGTGCATAGTTAGTAAGTGCGTTGACATCATTCATAGCAACGAGGTCAACCCCGCCATTTCTCTTATCTTAAGACTTCTCTCTGTTCCTTAGTAAAAGATAGTTTTGTAGCTTTGTAAACATGTTTTAAGACAAAACCCGTAGCTAAGAACTTTTACTGCAATTTAGGAGTACTCTTAGTGGTAAGATAAAATGTTTTTTAAATATGGCCCCTGGTCTATATGAAGCCCCTCCTTCTGAAACGCGCAATGAAACGCTTCGAGCATGTTTCGGAAATGTCCCGCCCCTTACCATAACCGCGTGTTTCAACACACTACTAACTAAGGGTACGTTTACACAACAATGATGCGCTTAAAACGGAGAAGTTTTTACTTTGAGTTTTCAGCATAGAGACGACACCATTGTCAAAATTCACACGGATCCGCGGAATCGACTAAAAACGCTGTATTCTCCTGCCAGGCCAGTAGATGGCGATGAAACACTATAGACTATGTAATACGCATGTGCATGACGTCATCATTTCCACAGATTCACGTTTTTTGTTGTTTACATGGAGACTTGCACTTGAAACTTGCACTTTGAAAACAGTTTTCAAAAGTTTGCGTTTCCAGGCACCCAAACGCTGTTGTTGTGTAAATGAACGGCCAAAACGCATAAAAAGTTTTACTTTTTTTTAGTTAAAAATGGTGTTGTGTAAGCGGCCCCTAACTCAACCAGGCCCCGCCCCGTTATTTTGAACATGTCTTGGCTGGGAATCAATTAAATGAGGGATATTGTGACGTGTTTGTTCTCAGAAGAATAATCAAGGCTACAATGTCAGGGAGTTCAGAAACAGTGACACTGATATAGAGAATAACTCCTGCCGGAGGGACTTTGTAACTTTTTTCATGCTCAAACAGCAACATTACACACTAAAGAAAGTTGAAAATGTTTAAAGTTACCTCTAATATTAACATTTAACTAGTGGTCATCAAAAACTTCACTATTAGCTTCACAGCAATCTTGTATGTTGCAGGTGCCCATCTATGAGATGAGGAATGATGGGAGGGAGAACCTCTTGGGGGCGCTGTTGATAGCAGGACAGTATGTCATCCCTGAGGTGAGTTTTTTTTTATTCTTTGTAGCCATTACATATGCAGTATGTACAAGATACCGTCTAATATTTGTGACTCGTGTTTTGGAGGATAGTTGACAGAATTTCATTATCAATTACATTAAGCATTTAAAACTATTTAGCATTTAAATAAGGTAGTTTTGAATAAAGTACAGGAAATAATATTTGATTAAATGTGGTTTTAAGTGTCCTTTGAGAAGCTTATATGCAGTTTATTTTGTTTATGCCAAGCCAATGAAGCACAATAAAGATACTTTATTATAAATTCATTTTATAATAATTATTATTGTTATAAAAATGTATTATAAAACAGTTTAAACTGAGTAATGGACACACGAAAAAAGCCCTTTGTGTCTTTCTTCACAGGTTTGCCTGTATTTTCATCATAAGCTGTTCAGGGGCAATCGTGTCACCAAAGTGGACCCTGGAAGCTTTAACGCGTTTACCTCTCCAAACCTGCCGCCATTAGCACAATGCAATGTCGACATCAAAAGTGATTCCTCTTCTGCCAACATTTATACACAGTCTTAGTCCCATATGGGTCTATTTATAGAATAGTTTTCATAAAAAATGAAAAGACTGAGGCTCTTAAAGGGTTAGTTCATCCAAAAAAAAGAAAATTCGGTCATCCTCAGATTGTTCCAAATCTGTATGAATTTCTTTGTTCTGCTGAACACACAGATATTTTGAAGAATAAGTGTATTCCTCGCAGAGGTTACTCACACAGCTCTTACTAGCTGGCCTCCATTACTTATGGGTAACCAAACAGCTGATGGGACCCATTGACTTCCATAGTACGGAGAAAAAAAAAAAAATAATAATAATACTATGGAAGTCAGTGGGACTCATCAACTGTTTGGTTACCAGTTTTCTTCAAAAATATCTTCTTTTGTTTTCAGCAGATTTTCATTTTTGGGTGAAACATTTCAGGATTTTTCTCCATATAGTGGACTTCAGCGGGTTGAAGGTCCAAATTACAGTTTCAGTGCAGCTTCAAAGGGCTCTACATGATCCCAGACGGGGAATAAGGGTCTTATCTAGAGAAACATTCATTTTCTAAAAAACAAATTATATACTTTTTAACTACAAATGCTCTTCTGGCAACCCGCTGAAGTCCACTATATGGAGAAAAATCCTGAAATGTTTCCCTAATTTCTTTTCGACTGAAAAAAGAAAGACATGAACATCTTGGATGACATGGGGGTGAGTAAATGATCAGGACATTTTTATTCTAAAGTGAACTAATCCTTTAAGCTTCAAAAAGGATGCGATAACATTATCGAAGTATTTCTGTTTATCACTTCAATGAATGTCTTCCATAAAGCTGTTATATGATTTCAGAAGATTTGGAAAAGATTGTAAGTCATGTAGGCTACTTTTATGATAGTTTATAGTGTTTTTGAATCTTGTGAAAGCCTAATTGCATGGTTTGGAACAATGTTGAAGTGAGAAAATGATGACACTTTAACAAATGTTGAGTAGATGTAATCCATATACTAACTCATATCCATATCCAACTTCAAAAAGTCATCACTGGTAGTTGTAAGTTTTCATTACATTTTTATGAATGTATAGAGGCAGAAAACTTTCTTTTACATTTTAGTTACATTTTTAGTACTTTTGTGTTTTTGTCATTTTTATTGTTTTTTTCTTTTTTAATGTCTATTTAGTTTTTAATAAATTTGATTTCAAATTTCAATCATTTGCTGTTTAATAATCCTGTGGTGAGAAGAATGAAATACAAAGTACAAATATTAGTCTTGTGTAGATTCAAAATTAATATTAGTTTATAAAAAATGCACATGTAATAACTATGCACAAATTATCAAGAAAAGTTACATTTTTGATAGTATATTATGTCACATTGCAACTCCCTTTTTAGTGATGATGCAGTGTTATTTATTTTATTCAGACGTGTTGTTTTGAGTATGTTTTATTTCTTGCTCTTTAGTTAACTGGGACATTGTGTGGCGAGCCAATACAACTGCCAGATTCACTGTCAACATACAATTGAACCCGAATGTGGGTCTCCTGCGACTCTTCCCAGGAATCACTGCTGATAAAGTAAGGCCATGTGGCAGACATGTTCACAAGACCCTAAAGGCCAAGGCGAAGTCAAGTCTCAAGTCTTTGTAGTATTTTTAGCAACGGTTATTTTAGTTAGTTATTGTAATTAATAGTGTTTTGAAATATCAAAACTGATTTCTACTTTAATGTCTAATGAAGCACACACAGAATTACTTAAATCAATACTACAATTTTTATTCACAGTAAAAAGTAACTATTACTTTCACACTAAATAACATTACTATTTGGAATTCAGGGACAACCATCAAAATGAAAAGAAATAAATATATCAGTCTGTGTGTAATGAATGAATATAATATACAAGTTTCACTTTTTGAATGGAATTAGTGAAATAAATCAACTTTTCGATGATATTCTATTTATATGACCAGCACCTGTATGATTAAAGAGCTCTATAATTCAATTATCACTAGTAAGAATTTCAATTAGAGCTCTATAATTCAGTTCTTGCTAGTAACAATTACAATAGAGAGCTCTCCAATCCAATTATTACTAGTAAGAACTGAATTAGAGAGCTCTGCAATTGGAATTCTTACTAGTAAAAACATAATTGTAGAGCTCTCTATTCAGCACTACCTTATTATGATAATTACGCCTCATGCATATTCACAAAATGGGCGATGGCACTCCAGGTTGTTTAGTAAAGCCGTTTTCAATGATGAACAGCAACGTAGAGGCTCTAATGATCTGATATAAGCATTATATAGCCTATAAGAAATAGGCCTTACTATTTTTGGTGTTGAATAAAATCATTATAACATTATAGCATTATTGATTATGCTTTATAGACAAGAAATAGGGTACAATGGGGCTGAAGGTGAGTTTAACTTTATTCTCTTTTAAACCACTAGATGGCACAAAAATTCAGCTCAGCACTAATTTGGCTGATCCTGGACGCCATCCGGACAGCAACGCTGATTGATTCTGAGCTCATTTATCTAATATGTAATGTTTTTAAAAATGTAGCAAATGAGAATCAATCAAATTATTGAATATATTTTGTTAATGTTTTTCAGTTTTGTTCAAGGTAGGCTAATTAGTAAGTTTTTTTTTTTTTTTTTTTTTTTTTTTTCATTAACGGAACTGTCTATTTTTGGGTAAAATAATACTAGCCTATAAGTAATAATATAGTTTCTGGATTTTTATTTTTTTTTTTATACATATAAATGTATAAAACATATAAATGACAGTATATTTGTTAAACAAAAATGAATTAGCCTATTTGATGTAGGCTAGGTATCTAAATAAAGCAAATATAGTACAAACTTTGCTAAATTTATTTGTTTTAATATCGGAGTACTGAAAAGCACATTTTTCTTAAGGTGTGCATTTAGCCCCGTTGAAAAGGTACGCTACGTAGCCTACTGTTGTATTTCAAGGTGAATTCACACTCGCTTAGAAAAGATAAATATTATAGCGATATGCAGCTATTTTAAAATGGTAAAATACTTATTTTGTTCAGCATTGCAAGAGTTTTACTTGCATTTATCTTCTACGAATTGTCATTTTAACGATATACGAGCTGACATTCGCTATCGAGTGTCACTGACTTTGCAAAAGACGAACAAAAACACGACTTGAGAGTCCAAAACATTCACTGCATGATGAAGCCAGTAATGCTGCTATATGAGGGCCAGCAAAATGCAATTACGACGAGTAACGCTGGGAACAATTTAAGCTAAAACGGCTTGCCATACGCTGTGTGTCTCTCATTGAAAATGAACTATGATGACTTGCGCTTTCCGCATCCTGGGTGAAACTACTGCCTTTATGTCGACAAGGTACTACTGTCTTTATTTGCACACTTATTTTTGCAGAATCTCTTCATTCAGTGCATGAACATGTTTACAATTTTAAGTAAATAATGACAGAAGTTTCATTTTTGGCTGAACTTTTAGAATGTTTAGATGTTTAAATGAGATCCATTTTCTCATCAGGTCAAGGCCTTCTTGCAGCGTCCTATGGATGGGATCGTATTGGAGACCTACGGCAGCGGTAACGCCCCTGACAACGACACCGAGCTGCTGAATGAGATTCGTAAAGCGACGGAGAGAGGACTCATCATGATCAACTGCACCCAGTGCCTCCGGGGCACGGTCACAACCTCATACGCCACTGGCCAGGTATGGGAGTTTGCTTAAAGGCACTATATGTAAGATTTTTGGATTAAAATATCCAAAAAACACTATCTATCTTACTGCAGTGTTCAACAAGTGTCTCATACCTGCCACAGAGTGAACGCACAGAGTAACGTTAACATAACTCTCAACGCACTTAAATGTATTTTAGTATGATTGTTTTGACCAAGTAAAACTGCGCTGCATTACCCTGATTAAATTCAATTTGAATTCGTCAAGTAAAGTGACCTGTATGATTAACAAGTCAGAACTTGCATCTATTCATTAGCATGAAATAAAATAATGTTCATTTAAGTGATCAAATATATAGTTCGGGGAAGAAGGAGGCGAACATTTAACTTAATTTTAATCGTACCTTTTAATAGATTGCTTTCCATCAGCTGTGGAGGTGAAGACAACAACTCCCATGATTCCACACTCATTCACTGCCTCATCAAGCTATGCCTTTGTTTTGAATAAGTGACCTCTAGTGGCTAAAATTACACATTGTGCCTTTAAAGGCCTTATGTGTGGGTATTCCAGAAGTGTGTAATTTAATATTCCCTCTCAGGCTCTGAGTGATGCCGGTTTGGTCGCTGGGTTTGATATGACCACAGAAGCCGCTCTTTCAAAACTCTCCTATGTGCTGGAAAAAGACCTCACTCTAGAAGAGAAGAAGAAGGTATGGAAAATGTCTCTTGAAAAATACATTTAAACCACATTTGGGTCAATAACATACACATTACCTTTATGATCACCAGCTGGAGTGCCCTTGAGGGCCACCAGGGGGCACTCCATCACAGACTGTTACCATCCCATCTACATTCCCCAGCATCCTTTGCCCCGTATCAGCACTGATCATCTGCAGCGGTCTATCATTAGCTTGTTAGTCATGTCTATAAAAAGCCTGGTTCATGCACTTACTCTTCGCAAAGCATTGTAAGTTTTATGTTACACTGCAACTCTAAGTCCTGGAATCTTGGTTTTGATCTCATGCCTGTGTTTTCTGGATTCCTTGTCAACCTGGTGTCTATTTGGATTGTTTACCCTGTGTATGAGCTCTCGCATGTTTATTGGATTTTGTCTTTGGATTTTAAATATCCTCATTCTGTGTCATCATGCAGTCCTTGACACTACCATTCAGAAGTTTGGAGTCAGTAATAAATCTTGTATCACAGTTTCCATATAATACTAAGCAGCACAACTGTTTTTAACACTGATAATAATAATAATAATAATAATAATAATAAATGTTTCTTAAGCAGCAAATCAGCATATTAGAATGATTCCAGAAGGATCATGTGACACTGAAAACTGGAGCTGAAGATCAGCTTTGCCATCACAGTTATTTTATATTAAACAATTATTTTAAATTTTATTTTTTAATATAATAATATTTCACAATGTTACGGTTTTACTTTTTTTTAAACCAATTTAAATGCGGTCTTGGTGAGCGTGCAACTTTCATTGCAAAAAATTGTACCGACCCCAAACTTTTAAATTTGTATGATGAAAAAAAAAAATCATACAAATCATACAAATTTTTCAAGCTAATAAGTTTCCCCTCCCTTTTTTCTTCAAATTACATGATTTAATTAATGGGGGAGTCACACTGCATGACATTTTACATGTTACTTGTACCACATTTTTCCAAAAAAAACAATAAGCAGTAAATAAGTTGTATTAATAATGAAATTTGTAAATGATAATAATTTGATAATAATTATTACCCATTTATTCATTAGATGCTGAGTCGTAATCTGCGTGGTGAGATGACAGCTGATCTGGATGGAGCAAAGCTTTCTCTCCGCGACAGTCGCTTTATTCAGGTCTTGGCCAAGTCCCTCAACGTTAGCTGTAACGAGGTAATGTAACCTGCACTTTTCCTGTTTCTAACTTTGTTTTGCACTTTAAACAAACAGGGGTGTGCGATAAATGAACAAAAAAATTAAAAATAAATAAATGAAATCCCAGTTTTTCTTATTCATTGAATAAATGTAAGAATTTGACATAAAACATCATGCATAAAGTCCATCTAAAATCAATTTAAATGTAAAAGTTCATTTTTGAACTTCCCACTGCACAGAATATGAAGAATATTTTTGGAAGTCAGCTGTCCATGACAGTCCTAACCAGCTAAGTTACAAAAGCACTCAGCTAAACAATTACTGTTATCAGCAAAATCCCCCATTCACAAATCCTCTCCTGTGGCTTCATGGGATAGTAAAGTGTCCACTGAATGTGCACTTCAGAATCCCTTTTTTAGTTTGCCATGATGGTCGCCTTTTTTCTGACTACTATGTATTTGGACATACAGTACTACTCTGTTGGCTTAGGGAAGTATTTGATTTCAGATGCAGTGACCTGTCCTTATAAATGGGTCATTGAATCATTCACTCGTTCAAAATCATTTTGTAACGAAACTGCTGTTTCGTACAGTGTACATGAGGAGCTTTCGCACTGGAAGAAAGTTTTCATAGTTATAACTTTTAAGTACCGGCTTTTCTTCGCACCGCAGGAATGATTTTAGTTCTAGGAACTCCTTTTGGGGGGACTAAATTAGCTCCTACTTCAGAGTAAGGTCTAAACCAGCACTATAGGAACTACCAGTGACGTAAGTGTATGCTGATTGGCTGAACGCATGCCATACTGTACATACTTACTCCACGGATTACATATACTTTTACTCCCTAACATACAGTAAGCTAATGTTAATGGCATTTACCTGTCGCCTTTGCCTGCAGCATTGTGTTCTTCTCTCAGTCTCGGTGATATGTAGCACCGAAAGTTGTTGTAGGAGATTTCGTCTCTTAGCCCTCCTTTTTGCTCTTTTAGTCGCATAACTTGTATGTACATCTACATAATAAAATGGCCTTAGGGGAAGATTCAGTTCAGGGATCACCCTGGTGGCTAGTTCCTATAATGGAGTTCCTATAACTACCTGGTGCGAAAGCCCCTATATAGTGTACACTGCCACTCGGGTTTGGTGGACTGTATTTTAATGTAAACTATGATGATGTGATGAAGTATTCACAGGAGCTTGACGCCATACGAGATGCACTAACTCCCACTCTGGTCTGCGGTGCTGCTAAGATTGGAGACATTGAAGCTTTAGAGGCCATAAGGGAAATGGTAAGATATTGATACCTGTTTGGACACCCATTTCTGAAGATTAACACTACCTGTAAAAAGCAGAATCAAATAAATGCAGCCTATTCCAGACTTTTTACAGTTTGCGATAGTGTATGCCTGCAACTTTTTTGTTATTTAATATTTTTTATTATATTAAAAATGGTCCAGGAGCATGCAAGCAAGTCAGGTTTGCAGTATTAAATGCAGTCTAGCAAATCAAGATACTGGTTATGATTCATATCTTTCTATATAGGGCTCTGACTTGAACATGGCAGACTATGATGGCCGCTCTCCTCTCCACGTCGCTGCATGTGAGGGGCATCTGAAAGTGGTGGAGTATCTGCTAAATGAAGGGGCCGATGTCGATGCTAAAGATCGCTTTGGTGATACACCACTTCACAATGCTAAACGCTTCAGGTAGTACTGGTTTAAGTGTCCAAATGCTTTTTGGGGCCACAAAAAGTAATTGGCATAATTTCAAAGTTTTGACTCAACTATTTGCTGCGTAATTTAAACAGACAGTCTTTAAGGCGATCTAAACCACTGATTTTAAATTGGAGGTTGCAAACCATCAATGGGCCACAGCAAGTCTGTTCTGATGCAACTCGCCACATAATCATTCATAGTTAGCATTGCATTTACTCACCCTCATTCCAAAACAATAGCTTTGCACCAATTCAGAGACAAAACTAATTTGTGACTTGACTATAAACATAAAATTGCATCTTAGGAAGATATAAGTTTGTTTGAGTAATATTAATTTGAAATCCAGTACTTGTAATCAAACATTTTGTTTTAAAAAAAAAATCCACTTGTTCTATCCTTCATGGCAGAGGGAAAGAAGGACGCATTAGTAGGCCGCATTCAAAGGAGCCTTCATATTGAGTTAGCCTTTGTCACGCTGCTGACGCATTTGGCCTTCGAAAGATGCAGCCTCTGAATTGGGACACAGCTAATATGACCTTCTTTCTTCCATAAAACACAAAAGGTGACCTGTAAGGTGAAGTCAATTAAACACATGTGACTCTATATGTCATTTTTCTGTAGGCATGAGGACGTTGTAGAATTGCTAAGGAGGAATGCAGCTCATTTTTCCCAGGATGACACGGTTGATGCTGGAAGCAGGTCTCATTTACATACACACATATACAGTATACAGAAAAAAAGAATTTGATGCCTGCAGTTTATTGTTATAACTGTATGTATGGAGATGCATACGATTATTTGATGCATTCAGTGTTGCATTGGCTATAAAGAAGATACTTCCTGTAAACCAGGAGCGTCCAAACTTTGTCCTGGAGCGCCACTGACCTGTAGATTTTAGCTCCAACTTGCCTTAACACACCTGCCTGGAAGTTTCTAGCATGCCAAGTGAGACCTTAGCTGTGTTTTACCCTCATTCACTATTCCCTACATTACCCCACTAATATATAGTATATTTGAAGCAGTGAACAAAAACGAGTGAATGAATTCAGACACTAAGTGCACCGAAAGGAAGACATGGCAATTCATTTGGCACGACCCTCACAGTGAATTATGAGTACATCAGTTGTACACTCGTTATTGCAGAGCATTATGGGGTTGAAGGAGTGCACTTGATAACATCCACTGTGGTTTCGGAGACCACTACAAACGGCTGTCCCCTCAACTGGTGTCTTATTTAAGGGTATAGGGGACAATTTCAGGCACAGCCCTTGATTAGCTGGTTTAGGTGTGTTTGATTGAGGTTGGAGATAAACTTTACAGGACAGTGGCCCTCCAGGGGCAGGATTGGACTCCCTTACTGTAAACTTTTATTAATGGGCTTTTCTCACATTTAGCCACTAGACGTGAGGAGGATGAGTTCTTAAAACAGGCGGAGTACCAAACTCAGGTAGGTAACAAACTCTAATATATATATATATACAGTGGGTACGGAAAGTATTCAGACCCCCTTAAATTTTTCACTCTTTGTTATATTGCAGCAATTTGCTAAAATCATTTAAGTTCATTTTTTTCCCTCATTAATGTACACACAGCACCCCATATTGACAGAAAAACACAGAATTGTTGACATTTTTGCAGATTTATTAAAAAAGAAAAACTGAAATATCACATGGTCCTAAGTATTCAGACCTTTGCTGTGACACTCATATATTTAACTCAGGTGCTGTCCATTTCTTCTGATCATCCTTGAGATGGTTCTATACCTTCATTTGAGTCCAGATGTGTTTGATTATACTGATTGGACTTGATTAGGAAAGCCACACACCTGTCTATATAAGACCTTACAGCTCACAGTGCATGTCAGAGCAAATGAGAATCATGAGGTCAAAGGAACTGCCTGAAGAGCTCAGAGACAGAATTGTGGCAAGGCACAGATCTGGCCAAGGTTACAAAAACATTTCTGCTGCACTTAAGGCTCCTAAGAGCACAGTGGCCTCCATAATCCTTAAATGGAAGACGTTTGGGGCGACCAGAACCCTTCCTAGAGCTGGCCGTCCGGCCAAACTGAGCTATCGGGGGAGAAGAGCCTTGGTGAGAGAGGTAAAGAAGAACCCAAAGATCACTGTGGCTGAGCTCCAGAGATGCAGTCGGGAGATGGGAGAAAGTTGTAGAAAGTCAACCATCACTGCAGCCCTCCACCAGTCGGGGCTTTATGGCAGAGTGGCCCGACGGAAGCCTCTCCTCAGTGCAAGACACATGAAAGCCCGCATGGAGTTTGCTAAAAAACACCTGAAGGACTCCAAGATTGTGAGAAATAAGATTCTCTGGTCTGATGAGACCAAGACAGAACTTTTTGGCCTTATTTCTAAGCGGTATGTGTGGAGAAAACCAGGCACTGCTCATCACCTGTCCAATACAGTCCCAACAGTGAAGCATGGTGGTGGCAGCATCATGCTGTGGGGGTGTTTTTCAGCTGCAGGGACAGGACGACTGGTTGCAATCGAGGGAAAGATGAATGCGGCCAAGTACAGGGATATCCTGGACGAAAACCTTCTCCAGAGTGCTCAGGACCTCAGACTGGGCCGAAGGTTTACCTTCCAACAAGACAATGATCCTAAGCACACAGCTAAAATAACAAACACTGCCTGACCTCACAAATGCGCTTCTAGAAGAATGGACAAAAATTCCCATAAACACACTCCTAAACCTTGTGGAAAGCCTTCCCAGAAGAGTTGAGGCTGTTAAAGCTGCAACTCCACATTAAACCCTACGGGTTAAGAATGGGATGTCATTAAAGTTCATGTGCACATAAAAGATTATGTGCCCCCGTGACTATCTGCCGTTTTGTCCGACAAACAAACCAGGTGTAGTAGACTAAAATCAGTGATTAACTTGAAAAATGGTGAAAAGCTGCTTGAATGGGACTTGCAACAAAGACAGCAGATACCCACAAAGGTATACATGAGACCAAAGACATGGGCGCAGAAACCTCTGGAGCTAACCAGATGTTATGTCATTACAGCACACTAATGATATTACAGTAGTTAGCTAACGCTAGCTAGGATGACTTATTACTGAATGTGACGTTCAGGGCCGTCCTTAGTGGGT
Source organism: Elopichthys bambusa (assembly GCA_037101425.1). Classification (NCBI taxonomy): domain Eukaryota; kingdom Metazoa; phylum Chordata; class Actinopteri; order Cypriniformes; family Xenocyprididae; genus Elopichthys; species Elopichthys bambusa. The sequence continues at coordinate 2,468,854 of CM074435.1, read as the reverse complement.
TGAAAGTTGGTGACAATTATAGGGGCCCCCATTGCCCAGCGGCACACTAAATCCAGTAGTTATGCTCCTACTCTTATTAATCATTATAATATATTCATTTGTGGGAGTTCAATAAAAAAAAAAAACACAAAAACATGCAATTTAGTTATCAAATCATTTAAATGTTATTGCATACACTTGCGATTGTGAAGTGAAATCTGAAAGGTGAATATTGATTATTAAATTTTTAATAATGAAAATGTGTGTGAATTGAAATATTCATAGCTTAAATATACAATCATGTTGAATTTCAGCCTGCATTAAAATGCAAGCATAGTTAGTGCAATTCAACAAGCTTTGGCATTCATTTTCTTCCATACACAATGTCATATTCTGCAAAGATTCTCAGTAGATCTTTTTCTTCAAGTCTTGTTTTCAGACCCCGAATATTCCAGGAGAGAACTTTGAATTCTGATGCTGAACTAGAAGACGTCTGAAGACCCTAAAGTTTGTGCCAGGCTGCAGCCTTGACTTTCCATCCACCAAAGATCCTCTGATTCCAACTAATTCTCTCTCATCAAGACAACTTCAGCAAAGATCAACGGGAGCCTCAACAAACTGCATCAGGACAGTTTAATTCAAATTGGCAAGACATGCAAGTATCAAACTTAGTCTCAATGTTTGATACATTAAAAGCAAACTATGTAAGTTTTCGCCACCAAAGGTCGCATTTTCAAAACAATTACAAAGGTGAAGCTTGATGACGCTATGAAGGAGAGATTTCACCATACAGAGAAGTATGAAGTTCACGAATGAGGTAATGAATTGTTTTTTGTATTACCCGTACGTTTGATCACACTATTTTATGTCATCGTAATGAATTCGCTGCAAGGAATGTAAAATTTAATGCTATATTGGTGTGTTACTGATATGTGACTATATTGGCAAATGATTTGGTTGGTTAATAATAAATAATGCATATTTGCTTACCTGTCTATTAAAACATGCAAGAGCGGAGTTTCTGTCAAGTCCAAGTTTGTTGCGAAGTTCTCCTTCATCTCAAATGCCATGCTGCCGATATTGATCCTTGTTTTATTTTTCCGTTTGTGCCAAAGCCTGCTTGCCTCAGTGGATATAAATAAATGAATAAAATAGTTATTGTTTTTGACCCATGTATAGCCTACCTATATTGTAATAAAGACTATAGAATAACACAAGACACGTCACTCGTATTATTATGAATGGGAGAAAGTGCAACGCTCAATATGGCGGATTTAGTCTAAATAAGAGCCCGTTAGAAAGGCCGAGTTCTTTGCGCATGCGCTGATTCCGTCAGTCGTCAGCGGAAGAGAGAGTGACGGGGTTGTGTGTATCCAACATGTGCGTTGATAAAACAAATGTAAGTTACTGCTTAATCAATAGTTGATAAATATTAGTTAAGCAGAAGGTGCAGCATTAGTACAATGTTATCCTTTTCTGACAAACGAGTATTTATCGGCATTGAAGCCATTATCGCGTGCCCGTGAATGTGGTGATTGTTATAAATTACTTGCCATCCGAAGATATATCTTGTAATCACCGTTTGATATGTATGTATGTATGGATGTATTATCATCACATTTGCTATTTATAGTTTATGTACGTGATATTTCTGATTACATGCAGCTCATTTAAATAACTACACGATTAGTTTCGTTTTGCGTGTTTTGCCGTTTTTGACCACTGGGTGGCAGTATTGTATAATCATTTATTGTTTGAATGTTGATTTCTTTTTCATTCTAGATTTAACTTGAACTTCTTTATTTGAGAGATTTGTGGCTGTTAATTGAAGTAAGGTTGTGTAATAATACTCAAGACATATTTGTTAATATATATATCTTTATTTCTTTCCTTTGTAGACCACACCCAAATTTATACACACAAAAGCCTGTATAGCCTGTGTACTGCTGTGTTGTGTACCACCCAAATTGTCAACATTAAACCCCCTTTTTCATTGAACTGATCTGATTCAGTGTGTTCGACACCCCATTGAGGAAAGCTAGAAACAGACCATCACCTAATACAGTCTGACCTTTTTAAACCTGCTATCGAACATATGGTCCTTCGAGCCGGATCTGGCGATTCTCATGGACAGAGCCAGTCGCCAATTGGTAAAGTCATCGCATCACTGCGGCGGCCATTAGAAGCACCGGTTTCTATAGAAACAGTCAGATACGCGCCTCCGAAATGAGACACAAGAGACGCACATTTAGGACTGCACATGCACATTAGGTTGATCCAGCCTGAAAAATACCGTTTTTTTTTTGTCATGATTTGAGCATTTAGAAACAAAATTTATGAGACAGTTGTTGTCAGATTTCATTGGTGATTTCATATATGAAATTTAATCGAAAGCTTGGCAAACAGCTTTAGCGAATTTGATGTTTCCCCATTTAAAGAGAAAGAGGGTGACATCTAGTGGAGAAGTCTAGTAATAAGATTAACGTTAATCAGATATTATGTCCAATGTTTGCGTAAATAAATACGAAAAAAATTGATACGTGGCTTTTGAAAATCGATATCGTATCGACCACATTAAAAAAAAAAAAAAAACGATTAATCGAAAAATAGATTTTTTTGCCCAGCCCTAATTAACAAATCCTTGGGAACTTTTGGGTTATGTAAGTACACAACTTGATGAAATATTTCACTGTGCAAGTGGTTTTTGGATATTTTATTACAAAAAAATCGTAAAAGCGATTATGTCATTCCAATTTTGAGGACCCTTCAATGGCTGCCTATTAAATTCAGAATTGATTTTAAAATCCCCTTATTTGTTTATAAATCTCTACGTGATCTAATCTATTTATCTGAATTGCTGCAACCATATACTCCATCCTTGTATATACTTGTGGAATAATCTGCCTTGAGAAATCAGGTTTTCCTTTCCCTGACTACTTTTAAGTCTCTCCTAAAAACGTACTTGTTTCCGTGGCTTATAATTAATCTTCTTCTGTGGTTCTTGCCTTGTGTTTATGCTGTTAAGTGTCTATACCTTGATTTATTTGTTTATGTTTTTTAAGCGGTGTTGTTGATTTTAGATCTTTTACTTTACTTCCTCCTTCTGAACCTCTGTAACAGCACTTTGGTCAGTTGTGTGACTGTTTTATAAGTGCTCTATAAATAAACTGAACTTGAACTTACATATTGTACCTTTAATCATCCCTGCCCCTTTTAAAGAAGGGCATGTTACACTAAGAAACTGCTGAAGAAGCTGTTGATCTGCTGAATTTTAAACAATGTTATAACTTCTTGCTTTCCTGTATTCTGCTTCGGCTCTCTCTTTCCCTTGGTAAACTGTATGCATGTGTGTGAGTGTGAGAGTAGTTTCAGTGTTTAGTCTAGTTAATAAAGTCTTGTTCGCGTCACACGTAAAGTTGTCCGTGTTTCATGCTCATGTACTGGAGTCCCTAATCGTGCAGATTCTGATGCTCTCGGCAGGCACGTGCACACATAGACATAAAAGGGGCTTGAGCACCTGCTCTTTTTCTTCCTCGAGAGAAAGTGCCCTTTTTTCTGGGGTGTTATTTTTATTTTGTTTTAATAAATGAATATATATTCCTGTTTGAGTACCGCTTCCCTGTCAAACAAATATATTTACTGCATAAAAAAATACTATAGATCAGGTCGGCTTTGTCGATGCCCTACCTCCGCGACACGCCATTCCGCACGCACAAATGACTTGTTATTAACCAAAGCTGGTCACATGATCAGCACGATGCGTGTGATGCTGACGCAAGAGCCGGCCAATAATGAGTCGACGTTCTGAAGTAGAACCTGGAAGCGCTGGACGTAAACAACATTCTTCGTGGATTTCATCAAAAATATCTTAATTTGTGTTCTGAAGATGAATGAAGGTCTTACATGTGTGGAACGACATGAGGGAGAGTAAATAATGACGGAATTTTAATGACCCAAAAAGTCTTTTTCAGATTTAATCTCAAGAGTTCCAAGACAGTTTTATAAGTATTTGCAGATTCATCCTTGGATAAGCAGTGTTGTGACTCTAGGATAGAGATGATTCTGATGAATTCAGCAACACTAAAAAGGAAAATGGAGCACTGTAAGACCATCATGATTCTCCTCTGGCCTCACTTAAAAATGTGGCAAACGGACCTTAGGTGTAACTTCGATGAAGACCAGTGGGGGTCTATATGTACGATTTTTTTTTTACCTCAATATCCTTTAACAAAATTAGAGGACAGACTTATAAATTCCTCAACAGTAAAATGCATCCAAATGTTTCACCAATAGGTGGATCAATTATGCACATCTTCTGGAAATGTAGAAAACAAACATTTTTAGAAAGAGGTTCACCCACCATTAGTGGATATGCTTTAAAAACTGCATGATCATATTTTGACCATAGCTGAAACTGTATTTTTTTTTCTTTTAAATGTAATTTCTACTGTTATTATTTACTTTTAATATTATGACCATAATTGTTCTACCATCTGCTGCTATCTGTTTCTATTGTTGTTTTTGTTCTTTCTTTGCTCTTTTTTTTTTTTTTTTCTAAATAAAAAAATCAAAACTAATAAAAAGACAATAGAAGCCTTTTTTTTGGCACTGGGTGAAAATGCAGTACTGGTATCATGCCACTAAATATTAAATATGAACAAAATGATTTTTTTCATCTTTCATCAAGGCTACTGTAAGTGCTTCAGCATAAATATAAAGGCACTATAAATTCAAATATTCATTAATAACATGCTTCTCAAAAAAATAAAAATAAAACAAGAAACAACACCACAATGGTCTTTTTTTTTTTTTGATAAGTAGAATAAGGCTACTTTGAAGTGCTTCAGCATGAATACAAAGGCACTTTAAATTCAAATAACATTTACAATCGGACATTCAGAAAAGAAGATGAAGATTCACTTCACATCATATATTTGATATACACTTATTCAAGCATAATTACATCATAGAGCAAAATAAGCCATACGTTTACAACTTAAAAAGGAATGTATATATAAAAAAAGAATGTAAGCTTAAGTAGTTGGTTATTATTATTATGTTTACAATAATATTGTCCCTTACAGTGAAGCTGAATATCACTGAATGGTCAAAGCTGTTTGTCTCATACACACTAATGAACTTCTACACATGAAGAGAAGGTCATGTGATCTCAAAGACACTGCGATTAGTTCTGAACATGAACGTTAATCTGGCACTGGTGTTAATTACATAAAACAGCAAAAACAGCTTTTCATAAAAAACATATTCCTTACACTCACTGTCGACAATCACACAAAATCAAAGCTGTGAGAGTCAAACTAGTATTATGTGAACAGTGGTACAGGTATGAAGTGTAACATTAATAAAATGATATAAGAAAGTGTTTGATTACAATGTTTCTTGGTTCATATAAAACCAAAGAAGCTTTTTACATGCAGGTTCATGAGCTCAACAGACACGGGTTCATTTCTCTCTTTCACTGCACAGATTCTAGAGGCTTATAAGAGCAGAAATGTGCTTCTGTTGTTGTAGCTGGAGCTGAGGTGTTGATGATGTCAGAGTGATTGACACTTATCTCATTAAAGTAAACGGTCCTGCTCATTCACTCCATCCAGCTTCTCTGCTTTCAGCAGCGGCATCTCTACAGTCACCGAGTCATTCTTTCGCTTTTCTGTGGAATCTGTCAGGAAATACAGACAATGGAAAATTAAAAAGAGAGATGTACTGATCTGAATTTAGTCATATTATACGAGACATCAAAAATAAAGTCAAGCATTTACATGTACACAATCATTTAACAGACTGTCAGAAGTACATCTCACAGTATTTGACAAGTTCAGTCTGGTTTAAGCACTTTTCTCACAAATGAACATCATATTTATTGTACTTGTGAACTCATGCATCTACTAAAATAAGCAAACTAAAATGTAAAGTTCATTTAAACTGTGTTTGAAATCTGAAAACTGAAAAAACTGCATCTCACACATCAAATCATCTTTAAAGATATTCAGCACAAACGACAGAATCTCACCCTTCATCAATGATTTCCTCTTCTCTTCATCTGCGACGGCTGCACATAGAAACAAAGAAATACAAGGAACATGTTGCCATTAGACCAAAAAAAAAACATTGATGAAAATGTGTTTGACATTACTACTTAATCATCATTCAGATGCTGTTTTATCAGTGTGAAATAGATAAAGATAGTTTGCCGTTTTTGGCAAGAAGAAAACAGTATGTGTTTCTGCTTTATCTACAGAGCACTGATATAAATAAATGCTGAAGCAAATTCATTGAGCAACTTTTCATTTTGAAACTTTAATCATTAATTCTGCATTATATATAGGGTGAATTCAGGGTGACTGGGACACTTTTTGCCATTGAGATGACTTGGAAAAAGTGTCCCAATCAACCTGAATTAATTCATTCATTCTATCTATCCATCCGTATCAGGACACAATAATAATAAAAAAATCATCTGGTCCTACATTTGGAAAATCAAACCTCAGATGAACGCCACCACATGACATGTCACACTGTCTCATTTATTTAAAAGCACAATATGTAAGATTTTTAGATTAAAATATCCAAAAACTACTAGAACAGTGTTGTATATTTTGTTGACTTGTGTACATTATCCCAAATGTTTCCAAGAATGATTAAATCCAGAGAAATAAGCGTGTCCGTACGTCGCCTGCCAATGACATCATACCTGCGTTACCCTTTGTTTCCGAGGGTATTTATTTGTAGAAACCATGGAAACACCAAAGACGCTTTAATATATTATATGTTTTATTAGACAGGTGAGCAACTGTTTGGATACATTCATCCATCATGTTATATAGCTCAACACAGTAAGTCTTATTGTTTAAATCTTGCTTTCTTGATTTACAGCGAGTACCATGTTTTACCATGACTAATATTGATCTCTTACTGCAGTGTGTGACAAGTGTCTCATAGCAGCCGGCGAGTGAACGCACAGAGTAGCATTATAACAACTTTCAACACACAAATGTATCTAATATGATAAACAGCGCTGCGTTACCACACATACGTTTGACCGGAAGAAGCAGAAGTGACAACTGAGGCATAATAAAAGTCCTGCTGCTCTCGTCTCTCATTAGCAAACGCTCTAACGGCTTTCAGCCACACCCTGCCTTATACTACAGTAATGGTAATAAATCTTTAATGCATTAGCTCATCCATGAACATAATTTCTGTCTGAGTCTCATCCCGATTCTTATCACCAGCTGTAGACGTGGAGACGAAATTCAGCGAAGTCAAGGAGTCATCAAGCTACACCTTTGTTTTGAATAAGCGAAAACTACATCGTGTGCCTTTAACAAAAACTAGGAGAAAATGAAAAAGCCATGGGGGAAACTAAGGACACTCTTACTGTAACATAGGAATTAGGGTAAGTAACGGTCATCAAATGCCTTTGATTAACTGATCAACGGCACGTGATCACCTCTATAAAAGCAGGAAGATTATTCACAAGTGGAAGCGGTTTGAAACAGACACCAATCTTCCCAGGAGTGGACGTCCCAGCAGATTCTCCCCAAGATCAGACCGTGTAATGCTCAGAGAAATCGCAGACAACCCAACAGCGACACCTCAGACTCTACAGGCCTCAGTTAACATGATAAATGATAAAGTTCATGACTAAGCATTCAATGGCCCAGAGTCAATTATTCCACGGTTACCACACCTCAAGACACTGTTCTGATGTTGTATTTCAAGACATTTGTCCTTAAAACAATCTAATTTCTTACGCATCTCATCCCAAGCCTCCGTTGATAATTCCAAACGTCATTTCGGAACTAGTAACGGAGGCTCGAGCCTTGATAGCAGAATAATACAGTTATTAACACAGTTGAGAGAGAGAATTAGCCTACCTGAGTCTGTGCGTCTCTCACGGCAGCAGTGCCTCTACTAATAGCGAAACTGTAAGTTTATCTACCTCAAGAACTGCAGTTATTACCTCACTGGTGAGAAATGTCATGAAGCTTTTAAAGTTGCTAAACTATTTTACTGATTCATTTGTCAGAGCAGCACTGACAAAATGTTTCTGTGCAAGTGTGTGTCCGTACTGTATGTGTGTGCGTTTGAAAAAGAGAGAGAGAGCGCGAGTATACGCTTTCAGGACACAATAAAACGTATTTTGTGGCAAAACCATGACAATAATTTGTCATTTTCATACTCTTGTTTACTATATTTATTAGCTTGGTCGGTGTCACTGTGGGTTTTCTTGATGGTGAGATCTCCAGTCTGATCATTCAGATCCACTTTGTCTTTAAATCTAAAATCTCTGAACTCACGATAAGCAATTTCTTCTTCACACTCTTCTTCTGTGTTTTTAGCTACGGGACAGTTGTCATCTCCAAACATCCAGAATATCTTATCTCCTGTCTGTATTTCAGTATTGGCACGTAGAGTCACATCCGCCTCCTTCATCACTGACACTGACTTCATTTCATCTGTCAAAGAAAAAAACAGAACAGAAATCAGAACCAGAAAACCAACAGCAGCAGAAATAAACAGAAGCAACATTGACATATCATACCTGACATACTGTATCACAAACATATCATTTACTCTCTTTTTTAAGTTGAAAAGAGCTCAACATCTCATTCTAGAAATCTGAATGCAGGTATAAATCTCTACACCTCATGTGTGTTTCACTGATGAAACGGTGTTGAACTCCAGTCTGTGTTTCTAAGAGTAAAAATCCACTCAAATGACATGAAATATGAGTGTGTTGAATTGAGTTTCTGTGAAGAAACGGTTCTGAATGTTTGATTTCTGATCAGATAATGACTGTACTGCAGTTTAATAATGATCAGGAATAATGAGGAGGATTGTGACTGATAAAGTTGATCAAACAATCCCGCAGACAGAAGCAACACAGTCTATGTGAATAACAGTTCGATTCAAATTAATTAATCTGCAACTGCCTGTATTTACAGTTGACTTCATGAAAAAATACCACATGAACTTTTTTAGCTTTAAGGCTTTGATAAATTAGACACATTTTAAGAACACGCATGATTTACTCTGTACATTAATTCCACTAGAAGGTCTTGTTCCTGACATAACAGTGTGTTGATTTCGACATATATCTGCTATGGAAGCTGCTTCCAAATGGTTAGTTCAGGCCTGCATGGAAACTAAATCGGTCCAAAATATGTTCTGCAATAAATATTTTCAGTTTAAGTCGTAAAGTGAGCTGGAAATATTAAAACTTAGCAGGTATTCATGATGCTTCTGCCCTCAACAGAACCCACATTTCTCCTAATGTTAGTCTGTGGTGAAATATGGAAATGCAGCATGTCCTAACTGAGATCAATAGGGGCAGAAATCAGTCTGCTCTACTTGTTTTTGCATTACTTTACATAAACCTAGACTATATCATAGGGGTGACGCTGAATAGTCGACGATTCGATGCTTCGACAGGAGGAGCCTGATCGACTACCAATCTCACAGTCGAATCTTCGCAGAGGTGTTATGAGAGGAGATATGGGGGATTTTACATAGACATACCGGTTCTCTCCCAATAGGTTAATATACAGCCAATTATGATAATGCTGTAAATAAAAATGTGAAAAGAAAGAAGCTTTTAATAAATATTTTTTAATGCGCGTGAATAAATCCAACCACCCCTGTGACCGATTGAGGAGCATCTTGGCGGCAGGGATTAAATCTTTAACAATGTCTAGGATAAGAAAATCTAAAGTGTAGAATTGGATACACTTTGAAATGGTAAAAGATGATCCAAAAAACGTAAGATGCAAGTTGTGCCAACAGCTCATATCCTTCCAAACACTGCAGCGCACTTCTGCCGGCCAATGCTAACGAGCTAACTAATGTTAGCCGACTAGCGCACTATTTGAAAAGACTTAAACGGACACAAGCAGATCGCGTGAAAGACTGGATTTTTTTTTCGATCAGGTAGGTTACAAGTTACATTTCTAATTCGATTTTTGGATGCTGTGAATGTTTAGCCAAAAAGACTGCCACTCCAGTTTAGCGTTTATTGTCTCTGCAGTTAAAAAGACAAAGTTGACAATTCTGGATATACTTTCGTTATTTTAATAATTTTAATTTATTTATTGATCACTCTGGGTTATCTAATTTAACTATTTGTGGCTTAATGTGTTTTGAATATATGTTCCCCTGCACTTTGGACATTTTACACTTTTGACTATTTCTTTTTTATTATTATTTCTTTATTTAACGGTATATTCTGTTCTAATTCAATTCTGTAAATTAATTTTTGATTGTTTTTCGGTGCATCGCGCTGTAGATTAGTTAAAGCTTGCTCGCACAGGCAATTTAGCCGATTTAATTTGATTTGCCGACATGTGAAATGCATCTGCAGTGTGGCCTTTCTGTAGTTATTTATATATATATATATATTTAAGGTTTATTGATCCAAAATGGTGTTCTGCAGTGGCTGTGAATGTTTATCCACATTGCCTTTCATTTCGGTTTAAAACCATTGTCAGTTTGGTCTATCACTTGACAGGCAGTTTGGTCGCTTTATTAGAAAGTTGTTCCTCTGTGCTGTGTGTGAGAGAAAATAAAAGTAGACCTTACTTCATTTTCCGCGTCCCGCTCTTATCTTGTGCACAGTTGAGCGCACGAGCCTTTTAAAGTAGCCGATACTCCTTTGGCCTGAAGCGCTGAAGAGTTTGTGCGCACTCTCAAGTTTTTTATGCAATATTCCAATTTTTCTAGCGCTATAACCCAGAATCTACCCCAGCTAAATTTATGGTCAGGAGCCAATACTGGTAGTTACTATACATATCCAAAACAAATCAAGTTTCAAAATTCATTTACTGCTGTTTAGCACTGCTAAATGAAGAGTGTGACCAAAACTTCACATTGTTCCTCATAGCTGCATTGAAATCAACTGTTATTTAAATAATATATAAAATATGCTGACCAAATGTCTACCAAATATGACATACATGACATACAACATATCACTAAATTACCTACAGAAAAATATGAATGTGGAAGAATGTAATCATTATTACATTGAGCGACTCACCCCTGACAGAAACGTTGAATCTTTTGTTCAAGTTCTGCACAAGTCTTCTGCACAAGTTCTGCACAAGTCTGCCACCTCTGATCCTCAGTTCATAGACTCCTATGTCTCCAGGTCTGGTGTATGTGATGGTCAGAGATCCAGTCTTCTTGTCGATCTTCAGTCTGTTACTGAATCTCCCATCAGGAGCAGTGATCTTTCCAGTCCCTCTTTGGATTTCAGCTATGAGAGTCATCTTCTTTTCATCTCCAAACAGCCACTGTATCTGATCATCTTTGTTTATTTCAATGCCAGGGGTTAGAGTGAAAGATTCTCCCTCCATGACTGTCACAAGCAGCACACAGAAACAGAGAAAAGAGGAGATTGTAAGAGAGTGAACTGAAGGACTGAGAGGATACTGTGTGATTCTTCATGTGCTTCTAATAATCACTTCATCATTTGGATGACTTTTAACTAAAGATCTGCAACAATGCAATAATGTTGCATGCTAACATACATTAATTGCTTAGAGGGTTAGTTCACCCAAAATTAAAATTGTCACTTAATTACCCTCATGTCATTCCACAGCCGTAACTTTTGTTCACCTTCAGAACAAAAATGAAGATCCTTTTAAAAACATCGGAGAGCTTTCTGTCCCTCATTCACAGTCTACATAACTACCAGAACACTAGTGTAACGTAGTTTGTTGTTACGGGAAGAAGGAGGCGGGAACCGGCGAACGTTTAACATAACTTTAATATATAAAATAAACAAACAACAAAACGAAAGTAAATGCCAGCAGACCCTCACGGACGTCTGCCGGCCACACAAACATAATAAAACATAAAATAAAGTCCAGGCCTCGTCTTTCACTGTCGTCGCTCCTCCTTTTATGCTTTCGGAGCTCCTCCGTGAGAGACTCGAGACCGGTGCCGGCCTCGCGCCGTTCCCTCACGGCTCTCGCCCGCCCTGCTCGTCACAACTAGTAAAGACATCATTAAAATAATCCATGTGACTCCAGTGGTTTATCCTCAATTTATCACGCAAACGCATATTGGAGATTAATATTTTGTAAAACAAAGCACTCATGTCACTTCATAAAACTGAGGTTAAACCACTGAAGTCACGTGGATTACTTTAATGATGTCTTTACTAGTATTCTGGACATTGAACGTGGTAGTTGTGTAGACTGAGAATGGAGAGACAGAAAACACAGATTTCATCAAAAATATCTTAATTTGTGTTCTGAAGATGAATGAAGGTCTTACAGGTGTGGAACGACATGAGGGTGAGTAATTAATGACAATTTTTATTTTTGGCTGAACTAACCCTTTAATAATTCACCACTGAATTAGCACTGAAAAAAAAAAAATCAGTTTTTAGTCAAAGGAACAAACTTGTTTGTAAACTGTTCATTCAATATTTTGCTATATTAAAGATATACATCTGTTTTTAAGTACACACTCATTTTGTCAGAACAGCACTGTTCATTTATAAGAGCCATATCTGTGTCATATCTGACATTTAAAAAAAAAAAAAAAATCTGTCTGCACTAAATATAACATTCTGTCATTATTTAATCGTCCTCGCGTTCTTTCAAATGAATGACTAGATTCTGAAGAGTCTTCCTGCAGCTCTTTATCATGTAATAACAGTTTATAGAGGCCTTCAAAGCTCAGAAATGATATTTAAACACACCAGAAATGCAGTTCATCTGCTACAAGTCTTCTGAACCCATATGATGGCTTTGTGTGCAGCTTAAGTGTTTATTTCCTCAAAATCTTTTCCTAAATCTTATTTTTCATAGTCAAAACACATCAAGTTCATCTATGAAACAACTATTTCCCTCTATCATCGACGACAGGTAATCTGGTGGTACTTTTGTGCCCAAATATCTTGTGTTGCTTTTTGAGCGCTTTAGTGAAGGGGAAAACAATCAATGAATAATTAATCATCTGTTCGCACACAAACCATCACATGCCTTAAGACTTCCAATAAGCGAGTAAACGAGTCACATGACACTTTTAGACAGATGACACTTGCTTCTTGTTTGACAAACATGAGCTCTAAAAGCTAACTGTGTAAAGTGCTCCTGTTTTCAATGACAAAGCTGGGCGAATGATGACAGAATTTATATTTTGGATCAAACTCTCTCAGTCTTTATAGGGATTAATAACACTAACTGACCAGAGATGATGTGGTAATAGACATGCAAAGAGTTTCTGTATTAATAGTCTATGATGTCTAAATGAATGAAGAGCTCAGGCAGCCCCAATAAGACGGCAGGATGATTTTCTGCTAAATTGCTCAACCTTCAATAGCAAAAGAACAAAACTACATGAACTACACAATCAAAAGATCTTAAATTCAGCATTTTAAACAGACAGAGATTCAGTAATTAGTATGGGTCCGTGTGACGCTTCACAATTCAGTTGTCAGACCATACAATGCAAATGCAATTGTTTTTATTATTAATATAGTAACCGTGCTAAATAGCCAATAGGGCAGTCTCGGACTGGCCATCGCGAGCAGCCGGGAAAGGTGAAATCCCGGTGGCCTGCCCAGCTTGTTTGTATTTACCCTGTTGTATTTTATTTGATTATATACAGTGGGTACGGAAAGTATTCAGACCCCCTTAAATTTTTCACTCTTTGTTATATTGCAGCCATTTGCTAAAATCATTTAAGTTCATTTTTTTCCCTCATTAATGTACACACAGCACCCCATATTGACAGAAAAACACAGAATTGTTGACATTTTTGCAGATTTATTAAAAAAGAAAAACTGAAATATCACATGGTCCCAAGTATTCAGACCCTTTGCTCAGTATTTAGTAGAAGCATAGTAGTATATATACGCATTATAAACCTGTCATAATTAAATCTATAATTCAAAGCTCAAATTATAAATCAAATGCTCAAACCGACATTGCAAATGATAAATCAAATTTAGATGAGGTGTGTCAATCAAGTGGCGTGTGGGCGGAGTTTTGAGGCGGAAGAGGAGACTTTCTTGTGTGCAGTTTGGGTAACTGCCATACTTGAGTATAATTTCATGTTATGAAATATAGAAATATTATTGAAATCCAATTCTGAGCCGATGAGTTGTGACACCATTATCTCAGCGGTTAGTCATCTCACACCAAGAATGTACCTTGTATAGACTCCAAGAAAATGGGTAGAGGATGTTTTACCAACAGAAAGATTTTGTATATAAAGCCTACTTCCTTCATGTATCTGACAGCTGGTTCTGCAACTGATTCTTCATGAGCATCTAATGGTAGCCTATTTTATTTATTAAAAAAATTATAAATGCGATTTAAAAAAACAAAACAAAAGCACAATAAATGATTTATTGTTTTTCACACTTTTCAAAAGCAAGTTTTGTGTTAGCTTTATACATAACTTGTATATTAATGTATTTAAGAAAAATGCAATAGTTTGCACTTGTTTGTGGAAACAACGTATAGTTAAGCTATATACGATTCTGCTAATCCCTCAGAGGAGGACATTAATATTACAAAATATTACATTTGTTGGTTATATATATATATATATATATATATTTGTCACAGTGTATATTTTAAGGGAAATTATTTGAAAATCTGCTTTAAAATGATTTATATTGTGAAAAGTGACAAAGAAACACAACTGATGTGAAAATTAGAAAAGGAGTAAACTAAAAAGGAGAGTTTAGATTCTGAAAAATATAATGATTTTTAAAATATTTCTTGTTATATCACGTCTACAGACACATCCTGAGAGATTAATCAGAGTTTGATGGATATTTCTGGACGCTCTTCTTCTGTTGAAGACTTCTGGATCTGATGTCATAAACCAGAACAGCCACAGTAGCCACGCCCACCAGAGCAGAGAAAGCCAATCAGATCACAGCTTCAGTAAAGCCACAACGGTGGATACAGCCTTGTGAGACAAGAAATGAGAAATGTTAAAATAGAAATATTTAGTTTGTGAAAAATATACATAGACAAAGAGTGCCCCTGAAGTACCTGCAGCACATGTGTGACAGAGTTGACTGTTGTTGAGGTGTTCAGTCTGGTTTCTGATGGGATTGTTCAGCACACAGCTGTAGGTGTTGTTATCCTGATATTCCACCTCCAGAGGTAGAGAGAGACTGATGCTGAGATCAGACGCACTGATGCTGGACAATACACTGTTTCCTTTGTACCAGGAGAGAGTCACATGACTCACATTCACAGCTGAACACACCAATGAACATGATGATGATGATGATGATGATGAAGAGTTACTGCTGATGACAGGAACAGGCAGACGAGCTGAAAAATGTGAGAGAATATAGATACATGTGTATTAATGAAGTAGATGAACATTTGAGCATTTAAAAACAATCTGAAAAAAATATATCTGAAAGAACAGCGTACTTGTTCAAGCAGACAACAGTGGCACTGAAAAGCTTGAGATGAATTAAGAGTAGTGTTGTAGTCAAGACCACCTAAACCGAGACCAAGACAAGACTAGCACTCCTCAAATTAATCTGAAAGATCCACATTTACTACCTGAGAACTGTCTTATTTTTAATTAATCATTACAATAATAAGACACGATATAGAGCTGTTACCGATCAATTGAAATCACTAACAACAAAATTCATCTTTACACTGCAGAGGTGGAACAGAAGCTGCATCTGAATTTGTACAATTACAAATGCATAAATCATGTTGAGATTAATGTTTTGAAAAAAAAGTCGTTTATTAAGCATTTGTAAAAAATCAATATCACATTGTGCTCATATTTGTGAAAACAGCCCTCTCTCTTGTGATGTTACTGAATTATAGGCTATCATTTTTTATAATATAAATATCCAGATCTTATACAAGTACTTTTTTCAGTCATATCTTGAATTTTGTGGGCATTTGTATTAATTTTGGTGACATTTATTGACTCAGTCCCTTGTTGATTTCTGATCCGGCACAACAGTAACAAAATAAATGAAATTAGAAATAAGTTATTGATTGCATTTGAAGCAGAAAGTTTTACATCCAATCAAATTAATGATGTTAACAAAGAAATCGGACAATGCAACGGCATTTTAGCGATATCCCCGCAGTTGTGGTCTTGACCGGTCTTGAAATAAAATCCTGAGTCCTTTTAGTCTGAGACCAAGATAATTAAGAGATGTAATTTGTGAATAAAGCATGAACATTTTAATTTAAATATTTGAGAATATATTTATGATGTCTCATTTACAATCAAGCTGTAATTAAATTTGCAGGACTATTGAATAAACGTTATTGAGCAGCATAGAATGAATAAATGCTATAGCCTTAACAAAGGAGTCAGCAATGTTATTTCAGGTTTAACATGCTTATTTTAAGTCTATAACCAAAATTGAACATTAAAGAAACACCAAAATCATCATACAGGATAGTAATCCTCTCCTCACCATAGACAGTAAGTCTGATCGTGTTGGTCATGTCTCTGCTGCTGCTGATGGTGACTTTATAAAGTCCAGAGTCTGTGGTTCTGCTGCTGATGATGGTCAGAGATCCAGTCTGATCCAGTTTCAGTCTGTCTCTGAATCTCCCATCAGCACTATCATCATAAAACACGCTCTCGTTGTTCATTATTTTAGCTATGAGAATGTCACCAAACTTCCACTCGATCTCTTCATGTGTCTGTATTTGAGTGAACCTAGAGTTCAGAGAGACTGATTCTCCCTCAGTCACTGACTCTGACTTCACTGCATCAGCAACAAGCACACCTGAACACAAACACAAACACTCGGGAGAGTCACCGGATTTGGAGTTTTTCTCACTTCGAAACAATCATTGGACATTTAAAATAACATCACGAGCAAATGTTTATATTAATCTAATAACACATGAAAACAAAATATGGATAATAACAGAATGGTTTGTTTGTGATAATAAGACACAGAAACGAAACCATAAAAATACTTACCAGTCAGACTCCATGAGCACAAACAGACGAATATAAACATGTCAAATATTGTCTGTTTTGAATATTGATTAACGGTTTCAAATCCCAACAGAAATGGTATAATAAACGTTGAAAGCGACGGAAGAGCTGGAGAGGACAGTGCTGTCGGTCTGTAGTGAAGCGGTTTAGTGAAACTGTGAATAATAAGCTCCTCTAGAGCACTTCCCTTCAGAGGCTCTACAGCCTGTGGCTTCTCACTTATATGTGTTTTTTATCTATAGACATATTTTAGTAGAAACACTTTTACAAAGTAACCCTATGTCTAGAGTGCTGCAACAGCTTGAGACTTTCTACCCTGGTCGCGACAAAGTGAATGACCTTTTCCCCGTTAAATCACTATTTAAGCAGTAATTTTACATTTTACCAGGAAATGAAATGTCTTGGAATTACATTTATCCTATAAACACTTTTACATTTAAACCAAAAGTGTACTCTTTTTCTTAATTAACTTAAATTATCAAAAGAGTCGGTAACCACAATGGTTTTATAAAAGGTATACCAGATTTACTTAGAAAAGGAAGGTCAGAAATAAATATGTTTGTCAAACTCACTTTTCAGATCACAAATGCATTCAAATTCACATTTAACACAAAAGGGCCCAAGAAAATAAAATAGCCGGCAAAACCCTAGCTTAATGTGAAATACCCTTCAAATGTTCAAATGATGCAGGCCTGAATGTAGCTCGGGTACGTTGTAGCCTTAAACCAAATGGCTGCTTCATCACACAGGCCAAACAAAAAATGGTACCTTTACTCAAAGTGAATGTAACCTCACGCGCACAGGATCAAAGGCGTCAGCCACAGAAGACAGGACGAGAGGATTCGCGACGAAGAGAAGACGGTTGAAGAGAAGATTCCCATGGTTGATGATCTCCAGAAAAGTCCACCACTTGATAACGCTATCCGGCTCCGCCAGGGTCTTTGATCATCGTCGGTCTCACATTTCCACACAGGTTTTAATAATCGAGGTCGCTGGCTGCTAGCTTGTTAACAAAGTCCATGCAAAACACTAGTCACTAAATCAGCGGCTAACGTAAACTTATCTGTCTTACTGTTATGGGTTTACCACTCACACAGACAGAACTATCACCATTAAAGTCTTGTATAAGAGTTCTTGTTGAACACTTTTCTTATCTGGTGCATTACCTGGTGCATTTTCTTTCCGCGAACCACCCGCGTTCGTCACTCCCTTCTTTGTACTAACTTGCTTTCTAACACTAATAAATTAACAAAGGAGTCCTAAGGGCATAATAACTAATGTATATAGTGTTTTCCTATTTTAATGACTACCCCTCTGTGTACTGTGGTTAAAGGCTCATCTCTTGATCTACCAGGCTCATCACAGGTACGTCTAGTAGTTGGCTTGACAGTTCTCTTAGGTCTAGGCTCAGAGCTGGGCTGCCTTCTATCCTCCTAAACCTTGGATACTTCTTCTTCAGACTCCGATCCAGCTTCACTAGTCTCTTCCAGAGCTATTTCTAGATCACACTCCTCATCCACGGGTTCCAGTTCAGAGTTGTGATCAACCTCTTCTGGGTCTGATTCATTTTCATGAACATGTTCCGCTTTAGGGTAATTTTCATGTTCTGTTTCAGGGTCACCTTCTAATTCAATTACTGGCCTGGCAGTATTTAGCACCCTTGGGACAGGCTCTCTTCCGAGTGACACAGTGAGGGACATAATACTCCATGTCAGAGGACGAATCAGAAAACTCCTGTAACTCGAGTCTCTGATCTTGAGTCCCTTTGACTTCTCTTACGAGTGTCTGCTCTGGTCTTGAGTTTCTCAGGCGGATCAGCATCCTGGTCAGTGCGTGGCATTCTCACCAGCTGTCCAATCGGAAGAAGGTGTTCCCTGTGTATAGTCTTTGTCCCTCGCCTTCCATCCTCCCGTTTGATCTTGAACACAGGTAGGTTTGTCATCTTTCCAATGACAACATACGGATTAGGACTCCACTTGCTTTCCAGTTTGTGCTTGCCTCTCAGGCCTAGATTCCGGAGCAGTACTCTGTCACCGATATCTATGGACTGAAAGGTAACTCGGCGATCATACAACCTCTTGTTTCTCTGGTGCCATTTGTCTGCAGCATCAGAGGCTAACTTGTAGGCTTGCTTCAAGTCTTCCTTCAGCTTTGTGACATATCGGGTGTGAGACACCTCTGCTATGCCATCTGGTGACGTTCCAAAGCACAAGTCAACAGGAAGTCTCGCCTCTCTGCCAAACATCAGATGGTAAGGAGAGTACCCCGTGGCATCACGCTTGGTGCTATTGTACGCATGGACCAAGTGAGGCACATGTTGACTCCACGTACGCTTCTTCTCCCGGCCTAATGTACTTAGCATAGAGACCAGAGTTCGGCTGAACCTTTCTGGCTGTTGGTCTACTTGCGGATGATACGGCGTTGTCCGTGACTTGCATATCCCCATCAAGGTCAACAGTTCTCGGATCAAACGGCTCTCAGAATCTCTTCCTTGATCCAAATGGATCCTTGAAGGCATTCCATAGTGTATTTTTCAATGAGGACCTTTGCCAGAACATGGGCCTTCTGGCTTTTAGTTGGGAAAGCCTGAGCGTATCTTGTGAAATGATCTGTGACCACTAACACGTTACTTATGCCTTTGGAGTCAGGCTCCATGGAAAGAAAGTCCATGCATACTAAATCCATAGGCCCATGGCTTACGATCTGCCCCAAGTAATCATGCATGGCCTTCATAACCATCTCCCGGAACTCTCTCGGCAGGAGGAGTTGACTGATCACCTCTCCGGATGGTCTCTTGCTATACCGGTACAGTAACCCATCTTTCATTGCCAGCTTCCCAGCTTCCCTTTTCAATCTGGACAACTCAGGACTCATAATCCCCTCCTCTTGCCAGTGCCCATGCTTGATGGCTTGGATGGCCGGTCCAATGGCTTCATCTTCTTCCTGAGACTCAGTTTGGACATGAGTTCCAGGGACTTTAACTCCATGTGTGTGGGAAATGCATACAGGTCAGGAACACAGTGAGGAGATGCTCCAAGCTGAGCAACACAGACTGGCGTACTGCGGGCAGACTCTGAGATGCAGATTCTCTGGCAGATGGTTTTCACTCCGGACTGAGGTATAGTCACCCAGCCATTGTAGTCCTCCTCTGGCATGTTCCTTGACAACAGGTCAGCATCAATGTTCTGTCGGCCTGGGCGATACTGCACATCAAACTCGTACGTCAATAGGGCAGCTAGCCAACGATGCCCCACCGCATTGAGCTTGGCTGTGGACAGCACATACGTAAGCGGGTTGTTGTCAGTATGTACGGTGAATCTTGCCCCATACAAATAGTCGTGGAATTTGTCGACTACTGCCCACTTGAGTGACAAGAATTCCAGCTGATGTATGGGGTAGTTTCTCTCTGCAGAGCTGATTTTTCTGCTTGCAAAGGCAACTGGTCTCAGGCCTTCAGGATGTTCTAGGTAAAGAACAGCACCAAGCCCCTTCAAGCTGGCATCCACATGCAGGATGTATGGATGTTGTGGATTGGCAAATGCCAGTACAGGCACATGTGTCAGACAGTGAATTATGTTATGAAACGCATCTGTACAGGATCGGTCCCATCTTTCTCCGAACGGCTCTGATTCTTTCAAGTAGATTTTGTTCACATTTTGGGCATACTTCTTTCTCTTCTTAGTTGGAGCATATCCCTTTGTGAGTTCAATCAGCGGTCTAACAATTTCAAAATAATTCTGAATGAATCGGCGATAATAACTGCAAAATCCTAGGAAAGATTGTAACGTCTTCAGGTTTGTTGGCATGGGCCATGTAGCAATGGCCTCAATCTTGCTTGGATCAGAGTTTTAGCCCAACGTCACCGAGACGATCTAGGACCTTGAGCAGTCTCTCTTCGTGTTCCTCGAGAGTTTTTCAAACACTATCACGTCGTCCAGGTACACCAGCACTTGTAAGAGGTTCATGTCACCGACAGCCTTTTCCATTAACCTCTGAAAGGTTGCTGGTGCCCCAGTAATGCCTTGAGGCATTCGCTCAAACTGAAAAAATCCTAACGGGCAAATGAATGCCGTCTTCTCTTTGTCCTCTTCGGACATAGCTATCTGGTAGTAGCCTGAGCGCAAATCCAGTACAGAGAACCACTGACTCCCTGTTAGTGGATTCAGCGCATCTTCAATGCATGGTGTTGTGTACTGGTCAGGTATGGTGCGGCTATTCAACAGTCGGTAATCTATGCACATCCTAATAGCCCCAGTCTTCTTTCAGACTACAACTATTGGGGATGCATAGGGGCTTCGCGACTCTGTTATGATCCTGTTATGATGAAGGTTGGGGGCTTTGCTCTCCTCTCTCTCAAACGAAGGTTGGAGAGAGAAACAATCAGCAGAAGAAACAATCGAGCATGAATATAATGTATTTAATAGTTACAAACTACGAATATATGATTAAAATACAACACGAAACATACATAGAATAAACAAAAGTAAAGTCAAGAAAACAGAGGTGATCAAAGAAATGGCAAAATTACAAACAGTTAAAACCTTTGAGAGCCAGCAAGGAAACTTCAGTTTACACAGAGCTTAAAGCGTGTGGAAAGAAATTCGGTACTTGCATTAGTTCGGGTGCTGTGGTTGCTCGCCTTTATGTAAGAGTTTTCCGTTCACATGGTTCACGTTCTTTGGCGGGGTTTTCAAACAAGGTTATACTTAAAAGTAAGATGACCGGAAAATGAAGAAGAGAGAGTCCGTCTCCTAGGTGATGAAGGATGACGGAGGCTTGACAAAAGAAAGAACGTGTGCAATGAATAGACGCATGTCATTGTGTTTTAAGGACAACAGACCAGCACGCCTCCTTGGGTACGTCTGCCAATGATGAGGGTGCAATTTTGGCGGGCAAACTTGTTTCTTTGTCTCCATTTATGACCTAATTTGCATGGTTTATGACGTGTCAGATCTGAGTACATTTTCTTCAAAATACCGTTACATATAAAAGAATACATTTTACAGTAATGTGACACGCATTTTCAGTTAGGGCATAACAACAGCTTTACGGTGAGACCAAACTTGCCAGATGCCAAATACATAAAAGGGGGGGGTACAGTTTATATTTGGATTATACAGTTTATGATAGAAACTAACGCACTACAGTCATAGCTAAGCTTATATACTAGGGATATATATATATATATATATATATATATATATATATATATATATATATGCACCTTGGAATGCAACAACAGGTACACTTTGGCACAGTCATATTTGGAGAAAAGCATGTACATACAAACTCCACGTGTGTTTGCGTGTGTCTGTATGCTTGTGTGTGTATTGGGCTTCAAAGCCAGTCTTGTGATCAGATGGCCTTAAATCCCACCAGGGGGGCTCTTTGATGTCCCTGGAGCGATTTACGCATCCTTCTACTTTTCTTCAGTGAGGCGACAAAGGTGCCAATGGGCAATCGGGCCCGGACTTGCCGGAGCCGATTTGTGATTTACATGCACAGTTCAGGAGGTTAAAAGCATTTTGGAGATTGTAAAGTAGGCTGGCAGATCTGATCTTTGTACAGACGCTACACCTGGTTGTTGCTGCAGTAAACGAAATGCAAAATACAACTCTTTGTACCTTGTACTTTATTTTATGTATAGCAATGTTTTGTTTTTATTGTGAGTGTACACAAATAATAGGCCTATTTAACCCTTCACAGATTTGAATGGTGTTACATATATGTGACCATAAATGTCTTGACTATTTCAAGTTGTTTCCGCTTTTCTAAGAAAATTCAAGTGAATGCGGTGGCGCCTCGCGCACACACAACATCAGTATTTTTATGGCTTCACTTCAGTTTATCATTTGCCTACAAACATAATTAGATATTTTTTATTCCATCATTCATTTTGCTTCTAATATTTTCCAGTTGTATAAAATTAATATAGTCAGATACTTTTTGTTGATGCTGCTGTCCCTTTCATTGACTGTATATTGAAATTAGTGCAGAGTGAAGAATTAATTTGAGTTAGTGTTTGTGTTCAGGTGTGCTTGTTGCTGATGCAGTGAAGTCAGAGTCAGTGACTGAGGGAGAATCAGTCTCTCTGAACTCTAGGTTCACTCAAATACAGACACATGAAGAGATCGAGTGGAAGTTTGGTGACATTATCATAGCTAAAGTAATGAACAACGAGAGCGTGTTTTATGATGATAGTGCTGATGGGAGATTCAGAGACAGACTGAAACTGGATCAGACTGGATCTCTGACCATCATCAGCAGCAGAACCACAGACTCTGGACTTTATACGGTCACCATCAGCAGCAGCAAAGACATGACCAACACGATCAGACTTACTGTCTATGGTGAGGAGAGGATTACTATCCTGTTACATCTGTTGACTAAATTCACCAGATTATGTTACTGAGAATATTATAAAATGATAGAGAATTCTGTGGTGATGCTGATACTGATTATTTTATCCATTCTTATAATTAAATATTTTAATAAAATTAAAATAAACTAGAAAAGATCACAGTGATTTCTACTGAATCTGATTTATTCGGTCATGTTTTCAGCTCGTCTGCCTGTTCCTGTCATCAGCAGTAACTCTTCATCATCATCATCATCATCATCATCATGTTCATTGGTGTGTTCAGCTGTGAATGTGAGTCATGTGACTCTCTCCTGGTACAAAGGAAACAGTGTATTGTCCAGCATCAGTGCGTCTGATCTCAGCATCAGTCTCTCTCTACCTCTGGAGGTGGAATATCAGGATAACAACACCTACAGCTGTGTGCTGAACAATCCCATCAGAAACCAGACTGAACACCTCAACAACAGTCAACTCTGTCACACATGTGCTGCAGGTACTTCAGTGGCACTCTTTGTCTATGTATATTTTTCACAAACTAAATATTTCTATTTTAACATTTCTCATTTCTTGTCTCACAAGGCTGTATCCACCGCTGTGGCTTTACTGAAGCTGTGATCCGATTGGCTTTCTCTGCTCTGGTGGGCGTGGCTACTGTGGCTGTTCTGGTTTATGACATCAGATCCAGAAGTCTTCAACAGAAGAAGAGCGTCCAGAAATATCCATCAAACTCTGATTAATCTCTCAGGATGTGTCTGTAGACGTGATATAACAAGAAATATTTTAAAAATCATTATATTTTTCAGAATCTAAACTCTCCTTTTTAGTTTACTCCTTTTCTAATTTTCACATCAGTTGTGTTTCTTTGTCACTTTTCACAATATAAATCATTTTAAAGCAGATTTTCAAATAATTTCCCTTAAAATATACACTGTGACAAATATATATATATATATATATATATATATATATATATAACCAACAAATGTAATATTTTGTAATATTAATGTCCTCCTCTGAGGGATTAGCAGAATCGTATATAGCTTAACTATACGTTGTTTCCACAAACAAGTGCAAACTATTGCATTTTTCTTAAATACATTAATATACAAGTTATGTATAAAGCTAACACAAAACTTGCTTTTGAAAAGTGTGAAAAACAATAAATCATTTATTGTGCTTTTGTTTTGTTTTTTTAAATCGCATTTATAATTTTTTTAATAAATAAAATAGGCTACCATTAGATGCTCATGAAGAATCAGTTGCAGAACCAGCTGTCAGATACATGAAGGAAGTAGGCTTTATATACAAAATCTTTCTGTTGGTAAAACATCCTCTACCCATTTTCTTGGAGTCTATACAAGGTACATTCTTGGTGTGAGATGACTAACCGCTGAGATAATGGTGTCACAACTCATCGGCTCAGAATTGGATTTCAATAATATTTCTATATTTCATAACATGAAATTATTTAAAAGCAATCTTTTAGAATATTGAACTGGGAGGAATGGAACATTAGTCAGTAGTAACTCTTCTTAAACTTACACCGTGTCTACACTGGATGTGACCAAAGACTTCAGAAGCCATTATAACCCGTGTTACTGTACACACCGGACGCCGTTCTACTTCAGCGTGCTCCAAACACTCATCCTACTAACAGACATGAAGGATAAATTAATTTGTGATGGTCATTCACTTTGTCGCGACCGGGGTAGAAAGTCTCAAGCTGCTGCAGCACTGTAGACATGGAGTTAGTAATTACTTTGTAAAAGTGTTTTTTGACTAAAATATGTCTATAGATAAAAAACACATATAAGTGAGAAGCCACAGGCTGTAGAGCCTCTGAAGGGAAGTGCTCTAGAGGAGCTTATTATTCACAGTTTCACTAAACCGCTTCACTACAGACCGACAGCACTGTCCTCTCCAGCTCTTCTGTCGCTTTCAACGTTTATTATACCATTTCTGTTGGGATTTGAAACCGTTAATCGCACTCTTGTGTGTAGAGCCATTGATATGCAGACTAATTTGGTTATTATACACCCTTATCATAGTATTGTTTTGTATTGTTTATATATATATATATAAACATAGTTAAACCATGGTTAATTTGTGGTTACTATCATTTAAACATGATTCGTGTTTTTTTTTTTTTTTTTTTTATTAATTAGTAAAACCATGGTTACCATACACTTCAACCAATCAGAATCATGCATCCCATAACCCTGTATTACAATATTAAAATAATGAAGATCAGTGTTGCAGAAAAAGCAACAATAATTCTTTATTTGTCATTTTTGTTGAAGCAGTTCAGCGCGGTGAAGAAATCACATACGCTGATCCGACGTTCTACAAACAAAAAGCACAGAGATCGGTAGGAACTTTATTTCTGTGTACGCATGTGTGTGTATTATTTGAGCAAAAAGTCTGATCTGATCTAGATGTGCGTACAAGTTAAAATAAATGATAAATGATATCATGTCCTTGATAACTACATCTGTGGTGTGTTTTCTCACAGAGAGCTCAAGAGGAGGAGGATGTGGTGTACGCAGGAGTCGTCACGCGACACTGATAAAAACTGCTTCTGTTTAAGGGCTGCCAGCTTTCTAAAACCCAAAGATCCGAATATGGGAAAGGAGGTGAATTACTATAGTAGAGTGGTTATATTATTGTCACGGTTTCAGTCATTCCCGGACTCCATTTCCCACAATCCTCCCTGGTTATTACCTGCACTCACTCTACCAATCAGTAATCACCACACCCAGCTGCAGCACATTACCTGGACTATTTAAGCCACTCACATCCACATACACTTTGCGAGGTCTTGTTTAACTCTTGTTGCAATTCTGAGTGTTGGTCATTGTGTTAGTCTGCCTGTTATTGTGTTACTGGATTGGGTTTGATATCTGCCTGCCCTGATTCTACTGCTGTACCTGTTTGACCGCGAACATTGTTCAGTAAAAGCTTGCACATGGATCTCAAGTCGTGTCCCGCTTCGTTACAATTATTATGTGTGACTATATATGATATATGTGTAATGTCACAGGAATCGCACACAAGTGATGTGATCTAGTTTACAGAATTCAGAAGTTAAACCTTATTCAGTAACACTTTAGAACAATGGTTCGTCATTAATAAGTAACTATGCAGGAAGTAACAAGTAGTACTACATTAACACTTCAGCTACTACTATTAACTAATATAGAAACAAGCTTAACTAATCAGTAAGTAATATCAAATTTAGGACTAAGATAGTTCCTTATTAGCTAATCAATAATTAGAGAACGAGATTGGCATCATTAAGAACTAATAGGTAACTATGACAAATTATAAAGAATTACTAATTAATTACTAATCACAACATTAAAGTGTCTGAGATGTGAGCAATTTGACATTTTTTACTCTCAACGTGGCCATAAAATGCATCATTAATTACTCAAGTGTTACCTAGTCATTCTTCAAGAACTACTAGTGATCTGGACCATTATTTTAAAGTGAAATCACTAGTAGTTCCTGCATAGTGACTAGGTAACACTTGAGTAATTAATGATGCATTGTATGACTATATTCAGAGTATTCATCAGTTAGTTAATAGTTATTAATGATGCTAATCTCATTCAGTATTTATTGATTAGCTAATAAGGAACTATCTTCTAAAATTGATATTACTTACTGATTAGTTAAGCTTGTTTCTATATTAGTTAATAGTAGTAGCTGAAGTGTTAATGTAGTACTACTCATTAGTCCTGCATTACTTCCTGCATAGTTACTTATTAATGACGAAGCATTATTCTAAAGTGTTACCCCTTATTCTTAAGAAGAAGATTTAACCTGAAAATCTAACCCTCTAAATCTAAAATCATTCAAAAAAAAAAAAAAAAAAAAAAGGAAATGAATTCATATTCTGTTCTGTTATAGTAATACGTACAGACAGTTTTGTATTTCTTTGCTGGAGCCTGATTGAGCTTCACCTGCTCAGTGAACATGTTCTTTCACAGCTGTCTCACTGTGATGTTTTAAAGTGCAAAATGTTTATATGCAAGTCATTTATTTCAAAATCTTCATATTTTATTGCTTTTACTGTAGTTTATTGCTCCTTTTGCTCTATATTTTGTAGTAAATACAAAATAAATAAATACATAAACAATAATATAAATAATTTCCATTATTTCATTATGTACTATATTTCAAAATAACACATTCACATTCTGTATTTACTTACAACTGTTTTAACAGACACTTCTGTTCAGAAAATAAAATCTTCTATATGCCATTCATTGAGATAACAACATAAAAAAAAGTTAAGCCTTTAAAGTTAAAGACTGACTTTAATCAATAAATATCTGAAGAAAAAAATGATTTGGTATGAATTTTGTGTGAAATTGTGTGATATACAATCCCTTAAGCACCTGAAAAATCCTAGAGAATTAGTCAATTACAGGCCGATCACAAATCTCACTTCTCTGTCAAAAATACTTGAAAAGGCAGTATCATCACAACTATGTTCCTTTTTAGAAAGAAATAGTATCTATGAGGATTTCCAGTCAGGATTTAGACCGTATCATAGTACTGAAACTGCTCTCATTAGAGTTACTAATGATTTGCTCTTATCATCAGATCGGGGTTGTATCTCTCTATTAGTGTTACTGGATCTTAGTGCTGCATTTGACACTATTGATCACAATATTCTTTTGAATAGAAAATTATGTTGGTATTAGTGGAATTGCATTGTCATGGTTCAAATCATACTTATCTGACCGTTATCAGTTTGTAGTAGTAAATGAAGAGAGGTCATATCGATCACAAGTTGAATATGGAGTACCCCAAGGCTCGGTACTAGGACCGTTGCTTTTCATTCTGTACATGCTACCCTTGGGAGATATCATTAGGAAGCATGGTGTTAGTTTTCATTGTTACTGTCACGGAGACGAAGTCCGTGGTTCCCTCCTCTAACCATCGGAGGGAGCCCTTGCCCGAATATTGACACACACACACACGCATACACTACATTTCCCATCAGCCCGTGCCTTGGACCAATCATCATCACGTACAGTTGAAACCCTTTACCTCGACTATTTAAGACTCACACACACTCCACCTCTTTGCGAAGTCTTGTATTGCCCCGGTGTACATTACTGAGCGTTATTATTCTGTCTGACTGTCTGCCTGTTGCTTATCCTGTTTGCCACCTGTTTACGATTCTCTGCCGCCTACCCTGACCTGTGCTTTGTTCCCTGTCCTGTGATTGATATCTGCCTGCCTTGAACTACTGCCTGTATACTGACCACGATTCTGCCCGTCCCCTGTTTACCTGTTTGCTCCTGTTTGACCTTGCCTGTCCGACCACACTCTGCTCTAATAAAGCATGCAAATGGATCCCAGCCTGAGTGACGATTCATTACAGTTACGCTGATGATACTCAGCTCTATATTTCTTCGCGCCCTGACGAAACTTACCAATTCACAAAACTAACGGAATGCATAGCTGATATAAAAAATTGGATGACCAGTAATTTCCTACTACTAAATTCAGAAAATTTTTGGACCAAAAACTTCCTCACGTAATAACCTAGAATATTGTCTAACACTTGATGGCTGCTCTGTTAAGTCTTCGTCGTCAGTTAGGAACCTGGGTGTGCTCTTTGATACCAATCTTTCATTTGAAGGCCATGTTTCTAGCATCTGTAAAACCGCATTCTTCCATCTTAAAAATATATCTAAATTACGACATATGCTCTCGATGACAAATGCGGGAACAGTTAGTTCATGCGTTCATGACCTCAAGGCTAGATTACTGTAACGCTCTACTGGGTGGTTGTTCTGCTCGCCTGATAAATAAACTACAGCTCGTACAAAATGCAGCAGCTAGAGTTCTTACTAGAACTAGGAAGTATGACCATATTAGCCCAGTTCTGTCAACACTGCATTGGCTTCCTGTTAAACATCGTATAGATTTTAAAATCTTGCTAATTACTTACAAAGCACTAAATGGTTTAGCTCCCCAGTACCTGAGCGAGCTATTAATGCATTATAGTCCTTCGCGTCTATTGCGATCTCAGAATTCAGGCCAGTTGATAATACCTAGAATATCAAAATCAACTGCAGGCGGTAGATCCTTTTCCCGTTTGGCACCTAAACTCTAAACTGAAACTTAAATCTAGACTAAAAACGCATCTCTTTAACCTGGCATACACATAACACATTATCAATTTATTTTTTCAAATCCGTTAAAGGATTATTAGGCTGCATAAATTAGGTAAGCCGGAACCGGGAACACTTCCAATAACACCAGATGTACTCGCTACATCAGAAGAAGAATGGCATATATGCTAATATTAGTCTTTCTGTTTATCCCAAAGTTTACCGTAGTCAACCGGATACGGGCCGCATCCAGGTGAGACCAAGGACCTGCGCCTTGACACGACCACAACGCAGCCCTGAAGTATCAGCAGAGATTGAGTCAACTAGATCATCCACTATGAAGGCCTCATCAACATGACAACCAGTGGTGCATCTCCTCAACAACCGTCCATACCGGTGTGATGAATACGATCCTCAACTGGATTGAACTGAATTAAATACTTTGAATGTTGCGATCCTATCTGACTTATGATAGCAACCGGAGTCGTAACAAAGCACTGTTTGCCAGAGGAGAACTGGCCCCCCGACTAAGCCTGGTTTCTCCCTAGGTTTTTTTCTCCATTTTAACACCTGTTTGCCACCTGATGTCACCTGTTGGAGTTTGGGTTCCTTGCCGCTGTCGCCTTTGGCTTGCTTAGTTGGGGACACTTGACAATTGATATTTGATATTCAACAGTGCTTTGATCTGCCTGCATTGACACTATTCTTTAAGAGCTGCTGTGCAGCCAAAATAATGTACCAGTTATCACTGTAAAGCTGCTTTGACACAATCTACATTGTAAAAAGCGCTATATAAATAAAGGTGACTTGACTTGAAAAACGTGAAGGTGTGAAGCATGAAATTTTGCCAGGATGATCAAGTATGAATCCGTCTTGAGCCAAGGATTTTTTAACGACATAAAGACATTTTAATCTGCGACTTTTGATCACTGCCTGATCACTTTTAGGGGAGAATGCTGATTCTCAGAAATTTTAACGATTACAATAGAACAGATGAATGTTCTGTTAATGTGCTAATGTTCTAAAAAAAATAACTGAAAAAAATTCACTCAAAAGTTGCAAAGATAGCTTTAGTAAACATTAGTCCACACATCTGTCCGCTCGTTGTCCTTCAGCTGTTAAAATCATTGTTTGGTTCAGTCAGTGTTACTCTGAATCCCTCAAACAATGAAACTGCAGAGTTTAGTTCCACTCAAACACTTGCCTACAAGTTTCTAGTGTGTCTGAAATACTTCATTAGCTGGTCCAGTTTTAATTTGAACTGGATCTTTATCTGTTAAAATAAACATTGACATGCATTCTTTCACAACACTGAAGCTTTCAGCAGCTAAAAGTGTCAAAGGCTGCAGTTACTTCTGCTTTTATGCATGTGAATGTGTGAGAGAAAGATGAAGTGTGAAACACAGAGCAGAAACTGACCAGTGCATGGGACATTTTGTTTTTAATACTGAACAATTACATTTAAATGTGCTTCTTTTATACATTTTTTGAAGATTATAGAACTATGAAATATAATGAGTGCTACAGGGTCTAAACCATCATCTGTGCTTGTGTTGTTTTGTTAAAAGACTGAGGAGACCATTGAATTCTGATGAATCAATATGACTCTCTCAGACAGTGAGTCTCTCATACAGACCCTGCTGTAGCACCTACTAGTGACTTAACTTTTTTAAATTTTGAGAATTTTTACAGTAGGCCTATATGTATTTTCAGTAGATCCTATTGCTGATAGATGTTGTAACTACAGGTCTGGAAACACAAGATATCCTCCTTTTCTTAAGATCAATCAAACATAATTGTGTATTCAGATGAAATTTTTGGTAACGCTTTAGATTACAGCCTGGAAAGTACTGCATAATTTACAGCGTAACTTTCGATAATTATAGCGTACCTATAAAGTAAGTACGTGTAAGTAAAGGGGAACAATATGTAAAGTCTTGGGAATAAAGGGGGAACAACCAGGAAAATAACAAATTATTTATACTGTAAGTATTTTAGAACTAAGGGGTACTTATACTATTATGACAGACAACAATCTTACGTTTGGGAGCAATTTAGCGAGAAAGTGCACTGATTAAGTTGTTTCAAGGCAAGTGGAAAGAACTATTGCAATCTTTTTTAAATACATGGGAAATATGCTTTTGTTTCATGTAGTTACAGGGTAAGTGATAAAAAAAAAAAAATGCGCAAACAATCTGATATCACTCGGAAACCTTTATCTAAAAAAACGTCTCAGGTTACGAATGTAACCAGGGTTCCCTGAGAACAGGGAACGAGACTCTGCGTTTGCAACGCTATGGGGGGAAACGTCACGTGACTCGGTGTTCGAAAGCCAACTATCCAATAACTCCAAATCCTATTGGCCGGCGACAGCCTATGACGTCATACAGGCGCGACCCGGAAGTATAAAAGGGGCGCCTGGGGAAGCAGTCATTATCCATCGTCTTGAGGGACTGTTCAGCAGGCAGCCCGATGTATGGCAAGGAAACGCAGAGTCTCGTTCCCTGTTCTCAGGGAACCCTGGTTACATTCGTAACCTGAGACGTTCCCTTTCGAAAGGGAACTTCTACTCTGCGTTTGCAACGCTATGGGGAACGATATACCCACGCCGCCATGCTTGAGGAGAATGCCTGCCAAGAAAAATGGCTGAGACAAAGGCTCCAGAGCAGTAGAAACTGCTTGGCAACTCTCCCTCGGGTCACACCAGGCTGTCAGTGACAGCATTCCCTTCGGCCAACAGCCCAAGCTGAACTCCACGAAGGACCTCCTCAAAGGCCCTACGGAAGGTGCTAAGGCGTCTGGAACCAACCTTTCTAGAAGAAAAAGTGGTCCCTTCAAGGGAATGTGGCCAAGGAACCAAAGGGAACCTCGGCCAGTCATTAGAGGGGAACGAAGTCACCCCCAAAGCCACCAGGGAGGCCGACCTAGTCTGACCTGAGACAAACTCAGTCTGGGCCAACCCTGTCTGAATACAGAGCCTCCTAACACGCATTCTTCACAAAAGATAGTAAGTAAGAGTGACTGCAAAGAGGCAGAAACAAACTCAAACCCACGCGTAGAGACGGGCATCCTGGAGAGCAGAACTCAGCTAAGTGCTATGAACCCTCGTATTGAGGGGAGTATAATCCACTCATCCTAGGATCTACCCAGTGCTTAATTAACGCACTGAGGAGGCCGTGCGCTACAGAACCCTGATGCAGGGGAGCACAAACCAGCCTGATGCTGGATCCTTAAGAGGAGGCCTGATTAAGGCCTACCCCATGACCAGCTTAGGGAGCTAAGCACTATTACAAACATAACCCTAAAAGGGAAGTACGAAACTCACCTAACAGGTAGACCATGCGATGGGCACATACTCATGGAGGCCGAAAGAGGCCTACAGCATGATAGAGTTAAGTGAATAACAGAAGTCAAACAGAAAGTGGCCCGGCTTTCTTTCCGGGGTAGAAAGATGACTTCAATGGCAGCCTAAGAGGCTGCAAAGTGCCCACATGACAATCCACCCAACACGATCCACCGAGCAGTGTACTCAGTAAAAACACCTTTTACTCTCTAAAGCAAGAGGAGTACAGCGTACGCCAGCACGCATTAAGGAAGGCCTGGAGGGGCCTATAACCTCAACAGACACGTGGCATCAGCTCGTGGCAGTGTTTAGGCCCAAAGGACGATAAACAACCAGACAAAAGGAGGTTGGTTTATCACTTAGGCCTCTGGCCAACAGAAGTGTATAAAGATAACTCTCAAAGAGAAATACACCCAAACATACTCCAGTGTGTTAAAACTAGGCGGCCCGTAGGCCTAGCAACCTCTAATACACACGGCGTAGTCTTGTGGCCGTTTCTAGGAGCACAAAAGATCCACCCTAGGCGCTAGGTGGCCCTTAGCTCAACTAGAATAGGACTCAGGGAGGCAGATATAGGTAAAAAACAACCTTCAGTAAGGTTTTGCTGCCAAACCAACCTGAGGGGCTAGCCACTCGAAATACTCGGTAAAAAGCACCTTGTCACCCTCACAGCGAGAGGAGTATATAACTGAACTCCACATATTACACCGGAGGCCGAAGTAGGCCTGCCTTAGTAAACACGTGGCATCAGCAAGTGGCTACCATAACCATACCACCCAGAGGCCATGTATTAACAGTGTCATGATTAACACATGAAAAACACTGCCAAACACCGAGAACAGGCGTGTTAGGGCCTATCCGTCAGTGATGGGGTGTGGCCGACGGTGGCATGGTTTCCCAGGCATCCTGCCAACAAGTCGTCTAGAAAAAGGAGGCCTAAAGGGGCCTCCATTCCAGTAACAGGTGGCGATCAGCCTACTCACAGGTTAAAACACAAATTGTGCCAAACGTAAACTAAAAAGGAGGCCTGAAGGGGCCTGCCAATTCAATAACACGTGGCTACAGCTCGTGAATTAAAGTGAACCAAGCTACAGGGAACCAGCTGTAACCCAAAAAGCTATGGGAAGCTAACTGCAACCTGCGCTAGGCTACACATTCCAACAGGCAATGTACCCTTAATACACATTTTGACTAAAGGGAACCAAACAAAGCCAACATGGTCTAAGGAAGGCTAATATAAGACTACTACCTCAGACAGACACGCGGCATGGCCTGTGGCAGCGTAAACCTGTGAAAATATGTGAGCACATTATGATCAGTTAAACAGTATAGTAGAACAACCGCTAACTAGAAGGAGGCCGAATATCATAAGGCCTACAGTCCGAGTTATAAGCAGTATAACCGTTAACCAGACCACTAAAAAAGGGAGCTAATAGATACCAGTTTTCTTCAACAAAGTGGCACTAACTACCCTGAATATGCAATCCAACAGGTGATGCACCCAGTGACAAGGACCTCAGACTGGAGAGTACAAGTCACCAAATACTCAAAACAGAGGCCTACTTTCACAGCAAAGGGCCTACTGTTATGAGAGCAGGTGCCCACCTGTGGCAGCATAGGCTCACATACAGTGTAGGGCAAAAGTCTAGAACCCAAAGTAACACAAACTTTGATCTACATGCTGTTTTTGAAAAGAAAAACACTTCCCACACAGATCCTCAAATCTGTTCTAAGCCCCAGAGGACAGGAGCTAAAAAACTAGCAACGTCAACTCAAACTTGATAAAACAAATTATCAAGTGGCTCAGAAGAAAATTATTCCTTTTAGCATGAAAGTTCTAGAAAGTGGGGCCAAGCACACACCTGCATAACTTATCTACGCAAAGATAAGGGCCTGCCACCTGAGGAACAGCATACGGGAGTCAGAAAACAGTCTACAACCTAGCTGTAAAACTCAAATTGCAACTACACCAGCAAGGGGATAATTGGGCGTACAGCCTAACAACTCCCTCGGGAGGAAAACCAGAACTAGGAAACAAATCCTGAAAGGATAGTGAAAGGCCCCGACACTGCCCACCAAGCCCGTGAGGGTTACATCTAGCTTGGTGGGCAAAGCTTATCAGGCCCCGGGTCAGGCTGCGGCATGCCTTCACACCATGGGCATGCTGCAGGCCTACCAGGCTGAACTTTTGGGGGTTATTGATGAGGGCGGGGGTATTACTCCCGACGTAGTCGACGAGCTACGTCGGGCAGCTGATTTATCTCTCCGGGCCACCAAGGAGACGGCCAAGTCTGTCGGTCGTGCTATGGCAGCCCTGGTGGCCACGGAGAGGCATTTATGGCTGAACCTCAGCACCATTAAATATAAGGATAAACACTTCCTGCTGGACGCCCCGCTTACGCCTCCTGGCCTCTTCGGCGACGCTGTCAATATGGTCGTTGAGAGGTTCCAGGAGGCTAATAAACAAGCGGCGGCGTTCCAGAAGCTCCTCCCCCGCCGCTCTCATACCCCCAGGGATGCTCAACAACACCAGCAGCCCCACACATCTAAAGCCAGCTCCTCACAACAACACAGTGCTGCCCAAAAGCAGAGCGTTACCACCCGTACTCCCCCTCAGCGTCACGGGGGGACGGGTGGTCGTTCTCAACCGCAGCCTTCGAGGGGTAGGATGGATCTGCGATCCGTCCTCATCGCCAAGAAGGCTGCGGGGAAAAAGCCCTAATGCCAGCAGTGTCAGGACTTTGAGGGCAGTCCCCTCCGGAGAGAAGTGTTTTACACCTCAGCGCACTGCGCTCACTTCTCTTTGGTGCCCTCAGGGGACCGTTTTGCCAACCCTGCCATCTCGGGTATTCCAGGGCGCAGCGGCCCCCAGCGAACATTCACTCAAGCATCCGCCCGTAAGCGTAGCGGTGCTGGGGTGTTCGCTCCCTCCGAGGAGGGTCTCAGAGCGATCAGTTCGGTTGCCCCCTGCTGGTGCGCCACATCGGGGCACCGAGCTGGTTATCCAAGATATACCAGAGGCCAGTCTCGAGAGACTGGTTCCCTTAGTAGAATATCTGACAGCGTGGAAGCTACTGCCAAATATTTCTCAATGGGTCCTGCGTACAATCGAAAAAGGTTATGCCATTCAGTTCGGGTCTCGCCCGCCCCGGTTTATGGGGGTCCTACCCACCGTGGTGGGCCCCGAGCAGGCTCTGGTTCTGGAACAAGAAGTAAAAACTCTTTTGGAGAAGGGAGCCATAGATTATGTACTTCCCTCCGATGCAGAGAACGGTTTCTACAGCCGTTACTTTATTGTTCCAGAGAAGGATGGCGGGTTGCGTCCCATTCTAGATCTACGTCAACTGAACCAGTCCGTTATGAAACTCAAGTTCAAGATGTTGACACTGAGGCAGATCGTATCTCAGATCAGGTCCGAGGACTGGTTTGTTACGATCGACCTCAAGGACGCATACTTCCATATCTCCATCCTTCCATATCTCCATCCTTCCACATCACAGGAAGTTCCTGAGGTTTGCTTTTCGGGGGCAAAGCTTACCAATATCGGGTTCTTCCATTCGGCCTAGCGTTATCACCCTGCACATTTACCAAATGTATGGATGCAGCTCTCGCACCTCTACGTCTTCAGGGCATTCGCGTCCTCAATTATATAGACGATTGGTTGATTCTGGCTCATTCACAACAGTTAGTGGCTCGGCATCGAGATGTCGTCCTCGCTCACATGAAGAGCCTGGGGTTGAGGGTCAACGCCAAGAAGAGTATGCTTTCTCC
The DNA here is from genome assembly GCA_037101425.1 of Elopichthys bambusa. Lineage (NCBI taxonomy): Eukaryota > Metazoa > Chordata > Actinopteri > Cypriniformes > Xenocyprididae > Elopichthys > Elopichthys bambusa. The sequence continues at coordinate 2,432,277 of CM074435.1, read as the reverse complement.
AGTTCAGAGAACCACTTTTCTGGGCGTGGTTTGGGACTCTGTCGCGATGCAGGCGTGTCTTTCTCCTGCTCGCATCGAATCAATCCTTTCTACCGTAAGGCGGTTAAAGCTAGGACAGTCACTCACTGTAAAACAGTTTCAGAGGCTGTTGGGGCTGATGGCAGCAAAATGTTAACGACAGATGCTTCCCTCACGGGCTGGGGAGCGATCCTAGACGGACGCTCGACTCAAGGTCTGTGGGGCGGTCACCACCTCTCCTGGCACATCAACTGCCTGGAGATGCTGGCTGTCTTTCTGGCTCTCAAGACTTTTCTCTCAGATCTCAGGGGCCACCATGTTCTTGTCCGGTCAGACAACACATCGGTGGTCGCCTATATAAATCACCAGGGGGGTCTGCGGTCGCGCCCACTCTCCAAATTGGCGCGCCGAATCCTCCTGTGGTCCCAGGGGAAATTTCTGTCACTCAGGGCAGCTTATATCCCCGGGGTCCAGAATGTTGGAGCAGACGTCCTGTCGAGGCAGGGGCTGAGGCCCAGGGAATGGAGGCTCCACCCCGAGGTGGTGAAGCAAATTTGGGAAAGGTTCGGCCAGGCTCAGGTGGATCTGTTTGCGTCTCGAGAGACTTCTCACTGTCCACTCTGGTTCTCCCTCACGCATCCAGCTCCTCTCGGACTGGATGCTATGGTACAGACGTGGCCGAGGCTTCGTCTGTACGCATTTCCCCCGATCGCTCTGCTCCCGGGAGTTCTAGAAAGAGTTCGCCGGGACCACGTCTGGCTTACCTTGATAGCCCCGCGCTGGCTGGGCAGAGTGTGGTTCTCGGACCTAGTATCTCTCCTGGACGGCTCTCCCTGGGAGATTCCGGTCAGGAGGGACCTTCTGTCCCAGGCAGGGGGCACGATTTTCCACCCCCGCCCAGAGCTCTGGAGCCTGTGGGCTTGGCCTCTGAGGGGGCCCAGCTCATAAATTCCGGTCTCTGAACCGAGGTTGTAGGGACCATTCTCCAATCTAGAGCTCCCTCCATGAGGAAGCTATACGCCCTGAAGTGGAAACTTTTCACTTCTTGGTGCAGTAGTCGTCAGTTTGATCCAGTTTCCTGTCCCGTTGGTACGGTTTTGGAATTTCTGCAGGAACGGTTTACTGCAGGGTTATCTCCCTCCACGCTAAAGGTTTATGTGGCGGCCATTGCGGCTTACCACATACCCTTGGCTGGTTCTTCTCTTGTTAGAGACCCACTTATTACTCACTTCCTCCGTGGCACCCTGAGGCTGAGGCCCGCGGTACGCACGAGGGTTCCGGCGTGGGATTTGGCCGTGGTGCTCCAAGGCCTATCCTTAGCCCCCTTTGAACCGATTGAGGAGGTTTCAGTTAAGTTTTTGACCCTAAAAACACTGTTCCTCCTCGCCATATCTTCCTTGAAAAGAATAGGAGATCTACAGGCCCTTTCGGTTGCCCCCTCGTGCCTGGAATTTGCACCTGGTATGGTGAAAGCCTTCCTTCATCCCAGACCTGGTTACATTCCTAAAGTTCCCACTAATGTGACTAGGCCCATTGTACTGCAGGCCTTCTGTCCTCCTCCCTTCAGGACGTCAGACCAGGAACGCCTTAATTTGCTTTGCCCTGTTCGGGCCCTAGACGCTTACGTCCACAGAGCTGCCCTGTGGCGTAAGACTGAGCATCTGTTCATCCTCTTCGGGTCCCCCAATAAAGGGGCCCCGGCGTCTAAGCAGAGGATGAGTAAGTGGTTAGTCGAGGCTATCTCACTTGCTTACGAGTCGGCCGGACTGCCTTCACCTCTAGCAGTCCGAGCCCACTCTACCAGGAGTATGGCGGCCTCCAAAGCCCTCCTTTCGGGAGCCTCTCTACACGACGTCTGTGATGCGGCAGGCTGGTCCTCACCGCACACATTCGTCAGGTTTTACCAACTTGACCTCAGCTCCCCCGGGGCCCGGGTTCTCTCTGGCGACTGACGAGTCACACCAGACAGGCCCTTGTAACTATGGCGGCGTGGGTATTAACGTTCCCAAAGCGTCAATTTCTCGACGCAACGCGAGTTCCCTTGAAAGGGAACGTCTCAGTTACGACTGTAACCTTAGTTCCCTGAAGAGGGAACGAGACGTTGCGTTGCGTTGCCCTGCCATACTTCCGGCACGCCTGTCAGCGCTTACCTCAGACACTTTAAGCTAGCGTTGCTTTGTTTGAGCGTGCTTTATAGCTTCCTGGCCGTGACGTCACCCGCTTCTGACGTCTCGACACACCATTGGACTGATTTCACACGTGCTTCATGACGACATCACGCGTTGCGTTCCCAAAGCGTCAATTTCTCGACGCAACGCGAGTTCCCTCTTCAGGGAACTAAGGTTACAGTCGTAACCGAGACGATTCAGTTGATCGTTTGGTTGAGATCTGTCCAAACCACAGACGTCAGGTGCATCGATCAACCGACTCACCACAGCAAAACAACCACAGATGAGTTCAGTGCAGCGATCTGAGTGATTTACATCGACTAAACATTCATTTTTGTGCAAATAGAGTAGCAAGTGATCAATTGAGAGCCGATGAGAGAGAAGAACTGAAAGTGTAAAGACACTTTAACCTTTAAACACACTGTGGTTTAATACGCTTCTGCTAAAACAAACGTTCATAAACAGTTTCAGACGTCACTGATGCGCTCAGGAGCCACAAGTGTCAAAAAGGAGGTGATGTTTCTGCATATTTGCATGTGAATGTGTGCGAGAAAGAAATGAAGTGTGAAAACCATCAGAAATGCAGTGCACTGGAAATTTGTTTTTAATAGTGAGCAATGAAATACAACTTAAACCTCCAGAATGAATATATATATATATATATATATATATACATATATATATATATATATATATATATACAGTGGGTACGGAAAGTATTCAGGCCCCCTTAAATTTTTCACTCTTTGTTATATTGCAGCCATTTGCTAAAATCATTTAAGTTCATTTTTTTTCCTCATTAATGTACACACAGCACCCCATATTGACAGAAAAACACAGAATTGTTGACATTTTTGCAGATTTATTAAAAAAGAAAAACTGAAATATCACATGGTCCTAAGTATTCAGACCCTTTGCTGTGACACTCATATATTTAAAGGTGCTGTCCATTTCTTCTGATCATCCTTGAGATGGTTCTATACCTTCATTTGAGTCCAGCTGTGTTTGATTATACTGATTGGACTTGATTAGGAAAGCCACACACCTGTCTATATAAGACCTTACAGCTCACAGTGCATGTCAGAGCAAATGAGAATCATGAGGTCAAAGGAACTGCCTGAAGAGCTCAGAGACAGAATTGTGGCAAGGCACAGATCTGGCCAAGGTTACAAAAAATTTCTGCTGCACTTAAGGTTCCTCAGAGCACAGTGGCCTCCATAATCCTTAAGTGGAAGACGTTTGGGGCGACCAGAACCCTTCCTAGAGCTGGCCGTCCGGCCAAACTGAGCTATCGGGGGAGAAGAGCCTTGGTGAGAGAGGTAAAGAAGAACCCACTGTGGCTGAGCTCCAGAGATGCAGTCAGGAGATGGGAGAAAGTTGTAGAAAGTCAACCATCACTGCAGCCATCCACCAGTCAGGGCTTTATGGCAGAGTGGCCCGACGGAAGCCTCTCCTCAGTGCAAGACACATGAAAGCCCGCATGGAGTTTGCTAAAAAACACCTGAAGGACTCCAAGATTGTGAGAAATAAGATTCTCTGGTCTGATGAGACCAAGATAAACTTTTTGGCCTTAATTCTAAGCGGTATGTGTGGAGAAAACCAGGCACTGCTCATCACCTGTCCAATACAGTCCCAACAGTGAAGCATGGTGGTGGCAGCATCATGCTGTGGGGGTGTTTTTCAGCTGCAGGGACAGGACAACTGGTTGCAATCGAGGGAAAGATGAACGCTGCCAAGTACAGGGATAGCCTGGACGAAAACCTTCTCCAGAGTGCTCAGGACCTCAGACTGGGCCGAAGGTTTACCTTCCAACAAGACAATGACCCTAAGCACACAGCTAAAATAACGAAGGAGTGGCTTCACAACAACTCCATGACTGTTCTTGAATGGCCCAGCCAGAGCCCTGACTTAAACCCAATTGAGCATCTCTGGAGAGACCTAAAAATGGCTGTCCACCAACGTTTACCATCCAACCTGACAGAACTGGAGAGGATCTGCAAGGAGGAATGGCAGAGGATCCCTAAATCCAGGTGTGAAAAACTTGTTGCATCTTTCCCAAAAAGACTCATGGCTGTATCAGATCAAAAGGGTGCTTCTACTAAATACTGAGCAAAGGGTCTGAACACTTAGGACCATGTGATATTTCAGTTTTTCTTTTTTAATAAATCTGCAAAAATGTCAACAATTCTGTGTTTTTCTGTCAATATGGGGTGCTGTGTGTACATTAATGAGGAAAAAAAAATGAACTTAAATGATTTTAGCAAATGGCTGCAATATAACAAAGAGTGAAACATTTAAGGGGGTCTGAATACTTTCCGTACCCACTGTATTTAAACCACAGATTCACAATCTGTATGCAGCAGCACTACCTACCAATGGAAGCTCTCCCCTCTTTTCTCAGTTGTTTCTCTATCACTATTAAATTCTTCCACTTCACTGAAATAGTAAATGGAGAACATCATCACTGGTGGGTTAACAGAAATACTGTTAATGCTTAAAAAATGATACATTAGACACTGTGTAAAAAACAACAACAAAATGTTCTACTCTTACCTGTGATGATAAGAAGAAGGCCTTCTCAACATCCCACAGAGACCAATTCTGCAGCCAGCCATATATGATGATCTATCAAAAGAAAATTGTTCATTGAAATGTACATAGATCTAGGAATTGAGGTCAAATTGAATTAATCATAACATTGCATTTCCCAAAAGAATGTTTGCAAATGTTACCTTCATGGAGAACTGTGTGTTTGAAATGGCTCTCCAAATGGGATTTCACTTTGCTCAACGTTGTTGGGTGAAACAAAGCAGAACTGCAGAACGGGCAGAGGAACTCCTTGCAGTATATGGTGCATCTCTTTCGTCCAGGAAAGGATCTCCCTTCTTGAATTGTTACGTGTTTCTTGAAAAAGAGAGAGTCCAGTTGGTCAAATAAAACATTTTATGTTCATTTCATATAAATAAATAGACATAAATTAGCCCTAAGCCTAGTACTTGACCAATTTATTTATTATTCTTTTATCATATATTGCCTGCACTGAAATCACGTATAGAGTACACAGTACATGACACAATCTAACACGTGGTATTATTAATATGATGGCCTCTCTGTTATGTCTGACTATTAAAAATGTCAAATGCCTCAATCAACATTATAAAAACAATGTCAAAACGAAGAGACATGCTCATATCATGTATTGTGGGGTAAACATGCCCAGGTAAAAAAATACTATAGCAATTTATAGTAAATACTATAGTTTTCTTGAACCATACTATAGTAAAGTACTTGAATTAATTTGTTGTGGTAATTCTATAGTTGCTGTGGTAACATAACTATAGTAATATGAACTAATTACTTTACCCAATACTGTACTAAGTTTTCTACAACTATAGGGTATATTATACTACAATATACACTACAGATTACTGTAGTAAAAATATAGTATACTACAGTATTTATTACAGTTTATCAGTTCACTTTAGTTAATACTACAGTATGCTGTAGCATTCATTAACAAAGTGTTGTAAATACTATAATTTATACAGTATACTACAATATGGTTCAAAAACAATATAGTATTTACTACAGTACTTTTTTTTTACCTTGGCAGGCTGACACGTGACAGTTAAAACATTACGATTATTTTAACTTACTTAAAATGAAAAAACAATGAGTAACTAACAAGATTTTACAACAAAATGCTACAGTTTATTGTACTGGCTAGGATTATTAATCATACCATATCACCGAGTCAACACAAGCTCGCCAGTTTAAATATGCTAACAATCTGTTTTACAGCATTAGAAGCTAATATATGATGGCTATAAAGTGCATTCAAGACTATATAGCAACTCACGATCACTTCACTTCGCAATTAAATGCATCACAGTTGTTTTTAATGTTAAACAAATAAAAATTGATTCACATTTGATACTAAGCAGTTCTTTTGATAGATCATCATATATGGCCTGGCTGGGCTGCAGAATTTGTCTCTGCGGGATGTTGAGAAGGCCTTCTTCTCTGGTCCGGATTATCATCACATGTAAGAATAGAAAATGTAATTTTTTTTTTACACAGTGTCCAAACCTTTAAAAAAAAAAAACTCTATTTAGTTAGAATTGGGTGGAAATACTGCCTTGGTGGCACTTTTTTCGGTTCTCCAATACTAGGGTCCTGGAAATGCGGTCCTGGCACTGCGGTTCTCCGATTCGGTAGGTGGCGCTGTCACAAAAAAACTAGGGTCCTAGGAATGCGGTCCTAGAACTGCGGTCCTGAAAGTGCAGCCTCCGGTATTGCAGATGGATAATATTGGCCAGTCGTGCTACGGTTTTGTTAAACAAATATGCTAACAATTCATTTTACAGCATTAGAAGCTAATATATGATGGCTATAAAGTGCATTCAAGATCACTTTACTTTGCAATTAAATGCATCAAAATTGTTTTTAATGTTAAACAAATAAGGCGAGGGTGCATAGCAGCCGTAAAGGGGGCGCTCGCAAACACACTTCTGAAACCTAAAATGATGAATGGTCTCGTGGAATTAACGGACACGCAGCAGCCATTGTGAATCCACAAGACCGAAAGTGTATAGAAGTGTGCCATTTGGGATTTAGCCAAAGTGAAGCAATTGGACTGCGGAGCCGAGCCGTGCACTACGCCGTGAAAAAGCGCCATTTGTTTCTGACCGGCGGAAATAGATCGATACTGGGGTTCGCATGTGTACGGTGTCCATTTCAGGACATTCTCAAACCTCAGTCATACAACGAAAAGGTTTCAGTCATCGGACAAAACGGCATCACGCCTCATACTGAAAGGCTTCAGGTCTCAGGAAAAACGACATCAGCTGTCAGGTCTCGTACAATTAGGCATCAGACTAAAAGGAAATAGACGAAACGGATTCAGATAAAAAGGCATCAGACATAAAAGCATCAGATGAACGGACTTAAGCGGAAGCGAATTGCCCCACCTCAATGTGACGTCAAATGCACGCAGTTTTCTAACTGTTAAATGTTACACTAAGTTGTATAAAACATATCGAATTATTTTGTCCATTTGTATTATTCGCTAGTTTTATTTGTATGTATAAAAAGTTAGTTAAATTACGCATTGCAAACTATCATGAACACTTATGAAACTTAACCATTTTTATTATATTAAAAGTGTGGTAACTGTGATTTTTTGTCAGATTGATACTATTTGTTTTACTACAAATACCATAAACTATAGTGTAGCAAAAGTTAATTAATTTAACATAGTTAGCATAGTTAATTTAACTACAATAACCATGTTTTTTGTTTTATTTGTAGTAAAACCATGGTTAATTTTCATAAGGGAAGTAAAAAAATCTTTCGAGCTATTAGACTGCATTGTTATAATCACAGCTGCTTTGTGTACAGAGGTTACCAAGGAAATGGCTTTATTTCTGCTATTCCAGTGCCACCTACTGTCAGAGAGTCGTTACATTTTAATTCAGATAATTATATATATATATATATATATATATACATCATAAAAATAACATAAAGAACATTGCTAAGGGATTACATAAATAGCCTACATGAATACCATCAATAGATAGATTCTACATAATTAACATGCAGGCACACATACCTTACATTAATTTGGTAATAGTTACAGATAAATATGAAAGGGGGGAGAAATAAAAGATAACTGAAGGATGGCATTATGATGGGATAAAAGCCAATAGAAAGTTATACAAAAAAACATAGCCAAAAAAACAAAACAAAACAAAAAACAACCGATGCCTTTTAGTCTGATGCCTTTTTGTCTGACTCCGTTTCATCCGTTTCGTCTGATGCCTAATTGCACAAGACCTGACACCTGACGTAGTTTTTCCTGAGACCTGAAGCCTTTTAGTATGAGGTGTGATGCCGTTTTGTCCAAAGACTGAAACCTTTTAGTCTGAGTCCGTTTCATCCGGTGCCTTTTCGTCTGAAGCCTTTTATTCTGGGGTAGTTTCGTCTGATGCCTAATTGCACAAGACCTGACACCTGACGTCGTTTTTCCTGAGACCTGAAGCCTTTTAGTATGAGGTGTGATGCCGTTTTGTCCAAAGACTGAAACCTTTTAGTCTGAGTCCGTTTCATCCGGTGCCTTTTATTCTGAAGCCTTTTATTCTGGGGTAGTTTCGTCTGATGCCTAATTGTACAAGACCTGACACCTGACGTCGTTTGTTCTGAGGCGCGATGCCATTTTGTCCGATGACTGAAGCCTTTTAGTCTGAGGCATGACGGCTTTGAGAATGTCCTAAAATGGACACCATACATGTGAATTCGGTTGGATTTTTAGGACAGGTACGAGTTTATTTAAATTATTAAAGTGTTTTAATGCTTATATTTCAGCTCTTGCAGCCCATTTGTTGCTCTTATTGTATTTGAGTTTTGGTTTGTTTGCTGCCACATGGCGCTTATATTAAAATGGGAAAGGCATTTGGGCTGACTAGTTTTCTTTTTTTTGTTGTGTATTGTTTGTTCCCCCACTGTTTATTGCTACAGCATGAGGATACATGCTTAATGTTTAAACTGAGGTTTTTTTTTTTGTTTGTTTTGTTTTTTTTTGCATGTAATTTTGATTAACTGGGACATTCACAAGGTTTTGTTTAATTAATTCATTCCACCTGAGCTGTGCTTCAGGGTGCCTTTAAGGGCAGGTTATGTAACATAATATTGAAACAAATTCTGTATTTTTTTTAAAAAATTTTTCTGTATTATTGATGTTTTATCCATGTCATTGTGAAACCACATCACCACAGTCTGAAATCATGGTAAGAAGTTCATCTTCATGTGATTGAGAGTTTGGGTGGACGTTGATGCTGTGGATCAATCTCATGATCATTACTGCACAGAATCGGGATTCTTCAGAGCGAGATGTACGCAGCCATTTTTGGGATAGTTTGCATAACATTTTCTACAGTGACTTTCTACAGGAATTGGAGATGCATCGTCCATCTTTGTTTACAGTCTATGTTTCAGGGAAAAAAAAAAAAAACAATGGTAGAAAGGCTGAATGAAAATGCAAATTCACTTTCTGACAGTAGGTCATACTCATGCAAAAGCAGAAAATCAGTATTATATACATTATGTTGCCAAAAGTATTGGGACACTCCTTCAAATAATTGAATTCAGGTGTTCCAATCACTTCCATGGCCACAGGTGTATAAAATCAAGCACTAGGCATGCAAACTGCTTCTACAAACATCTGTGAAAGAATGGGTCGCTCTCAGGAGCTTAGTGAATTCAAGCGTGGTACCGTGATAGGTTGCCACCTGTGCAATAAGTCCATTCGTGAAATTTCCTCACTACTAAATATTCCACCGTCAACTATTAGTGGTGTCATAACAAAGTGGAAGCAATTGGGAACAACAGCAACTCAGCCACGAAATGGTAGGCCACGTAAAATCACAGAACGGGGTCAGCGCATGCTGAGGCGCATAGTGCGCAGAAGTCGCCAACTTTCAATAGCTACAGACCTCCAAACTTCATGTGACCTTCAGATTAGCTCAAGAACAGTGTGTAGAGAGCTTCATGGAATGGGTTTCCATGGCCGAGCAGCTGCATTCAAGCCTTACATCACCAAGTGCAATGCAAAGCGTCGGATGCAGTGGTGTAAAGCACGCCACCACTGGACTCTAGAGCAGTGGAGACGTGTTCTCTGGAGTGACGAACCACGCTTCTCTGTCTGGCAATCCCATGGTTGAGTCTGGGTTTGGAGGTTGCCAGGAGAACGGTACTTGCCTGTCTGCATTGTGCCAAGTGTAAAGTTTGGTGGAGGGGGGATTATGGTGTGGGGTTGTTTTTCAGGGGTTGGGCTTAGCCCCTTAGTTCCAGTGAAAGGAACTCTTAATGCTTCAGCATACCAAGACATTTGGGACAATACTTTGATTATTGTTGTTGATTATTTTCATAATCTATTTTATCAATTAGTTGTTGTAGGTCTAGTTAATTTAAGTTTGTTTTGATCATCAGAAATAATTTAAGAAAAGTTGTGTTGCTGAGGCTTCGACAAAACCTGATGATCTGTTATTTAGCGTGATTTGAAGATCTTGATTTACATGATCGGTGTCATTCAATTTATTTATTTAACATGTGATTAGTCTTTTTACTTGGTGCTGGGTCTGACATATTTATTATTCATCTCACATCATGTCTGTTGGAAATGAAACATGTTTGTTTTTGGCAGAACCACCAGAAAGCATTTAGAAGGAGAGGACACAAAAACCAAAATGAACTGAACAACATTCAGGAGCTGAAGAAGAGACCAGAACACTTTTAACAGAGACATGAATCTGAATGAATCCCTGAATATGAATCACTTTTACTTAATTTTTGTGCTTTAACAAATGATTGATTAAACTTGATTAATGATCGATTTTCATTACTCATTACTCACAGCTTATGGTTATTGTCCAATTTTACTTTCTGCTGATTCTTCTTGCATCAGGAATAATATACAGAGCTCTGAAATTAGTTTATGCACCATTTAATAAAATGTAGCAATTAGATTAAAAAAAAAATTTGATAGAAATGATAAATTCTTGGGTTTGTTTCTATTTTCATGAACTGCGCTTCATGAAGCTTCATGTGCCCTCGCTTTCTCTTGTCTTAAACAAAAAACAATTACCATTTTGTTTTACTGGCTGACTGACTAACATTTGTTTAATAAATAATAGTTCACCCCACACATGACTGACAAATGAATGAAATTACTGTCTGTCTACATTATTAACAGTTTCATCCTTGATATCCAGTATCATATATACATTTCAAAGAGTTTGTTCTAGTCAGTTTGATGTTCATTCACACCATTGGGCTTCATGAAGTCAGAACAATTACTATGAACTTTGAACAACACACATTCTTTACTAAATAAACTGAAATGATTACTCATTTCACCACAGCTTTACACAACCAGCAGAAAGAGAGCAGCTGGAATAAAGATAAGCGAAGTGTAACAGTTTCACTGTTGCTGTCCATTGGTCACGTCTTAATTTAGCAATTTCTAGTATTGCATTAGTATTGCGTCCTTCTCATGAGAATTTATTATTTTTGACTTTTCAGTGTGAGTTGAATCTTTTTTTTGGCCCATTTTACCTGTAAAACTAAACCTACTTAATAATTATGCACACCTGAATATAAGGCGTTTTTACTTCCAGCTTTCCTTAACAATTATATATCACTTATAAATTATTAAATACAAAATTAATAGTAGTTATTAAGATTAATGTGGTTTGGAATTGGTAATATGTGCTTGTAAAAAAATATGATCAAAATATACACTTGCATAATTATTGTGGATCCACTATAATACGGATAAACAAATGATAAAGCTGAATATATGATCCCTTTCTTCAAAATCACTTATTGTAAATGATATGATTATAGATTGTAACCTAGATGTGCTGTCTTTGGCAGAAGCCTGGCTAAAACCAGATGATTACATTACTTTAAATGAGTCTAAACCCCAAGATTAGTGTTATATACACAAGCCTTATATGAAAGGCAAAGGGAGAGGTGTTTCTGTAATTTATAGTAATATCTTCAGTATTACTCAGAGGAGTTTCAAATATAATTCTTTTGAAGTGATGATTCTTTATGTCAGTGGGTCCCAACCACGTTCCTAGAGGCCCCCCAGTACCGCACATTTTACATATTTCCTTAATTAAACACACCTGATTCAGGTCATCAGCTCATTATAGCGACTCCAAGACCTAAAAGGGGTATGTCTGACAAAGAAGACTTGCAAAATGTGCACTGTTGAGGGGCCTCCAAGAACATGGTTGGAAACCACTGCTTTATGTAGACACAGTTGCTCCTTTGCACTTAAAGAAGATTAAAGAAAATAGTCCAACACTGTGGTACAACGACCACACTCGGGCCCTCAAGAGAGCAGCCAGAAAAATGAAGCGCAGCTAGAAGAAAACAAAGCTAGAGGTTTTTCACATTTTGTGGAAAGACAGCACTATTGCATACAGAAAGGCCTTAAAACTGCTTAAAGGATTAGTTCACTTTCAAATAAAATTTTCCAGATAATTTACTCACCCCCATGTCATCCAAGATGTCTTTCGTCCTTCAGTCAAAAAGAAATTAAGTTTTTTGATGAAAACATTTCAGGATTATTCTCCTTATAATGGACTTCAATGGCCTCAAAACGGTTGAAGGTCAAAATTATAGTTCCCTTTTGAAAGGGAACTTCAACTCTGTGTTTGCAAATGCTATGGGGAACGTCACGTGACTCGGTGTCTGAAAGCCAACTATCCAATAATTCCAATTCCCATTGGCCGGCGACAGCCTATGACGTCATACAGCGTGACCCGGAAGTATAAAAGGGGCGCCTGGGGAAACTGTCATTGTCTTATCGTCTTTCGGGACTGTTTGTGTCATTGCCGCTGTTGTGAATATACTCTAAAGATATTCTGTAAGTACATCTCTATTATGTCTGAGGGCAAAGAGAAGTGAAGATCAGGCTTTTTGTTATGGTGCCTGTTGTAATATATAGGCCTATAGCTTAGCGGCCAGGCTAGAGCTAGGTGATGTGTGGTATATGAAGTAACCCCATATGTATTTACTATCCTTTCAGGATGTGTAGTTCCTAGTTCTGGCTTCCTCCCGAAGGAGTTGTTTAGGCTGTACGCCCAATTATGGTGCAATTATGAGTTAAACAGCTAGGTTGTAGGCTGTTTTTGACTCCCTGATGCTGTTTCTCAGGTAGTAGGCCTTATCTTTGCGCAGATAAGTTATGCGGGTGTGTGCTAGGCCCCACTTTCTAGAACTTTCATGCTAAAGGAATGACTTTCTTCTAAGCCACTTGATGTTTTGTATTTATCAAGTTTGAGTTGACGTTGCTAGTTTTTAGCTCCTGTCTTCTGGGGCTTAGATCAGATTTGAGAATCTGTACAGAGAGTGTTTTTCCTTTCAAAAACAGTATGTATATCAAAGTTTGTGTTACTTTGAGTTCTAGACTTTTGCCCTACATTGTATGTGAGCTTTTTATGCTGCCACAGGTTAGCACCTGCTCTCATAGCAATAGGCCCTTTTGCTGTGAAATGGTCTCTATTTGAGTATATGGTGACTTATATTCCCCAGTTAAGAGGTTTATTTGTGTCACTGAGTGCATCTCCGGTTGGATTGCATACTCAGGGTAGTTAGAGCCACTTTTTGAGGAAAGTTGGTATCTATTAGCTCACTTTTTAGTGATCTTGTTAACAGCTATATTGCATATAACTCGGATTGTAGGCCTTATGATATTCGGCCTCCTTCTAGTTAGCAGTTGTTTTTTCAATACTGTTTAACTGATCATAATATGCTCACATATTCTCACAGGTTTACGCTGCCACAGGCCCTGCCACGTGTTTGTTTGAGGTAGTAGGCTTGTAATAGCATCCCTTAGACCATGTTGGCTTTGTTTGGTTCCCTTTAGTCACAAATATTTAGGGTACATTGACTGTTGGAATGTGTAGCCTAGTGCAGGTCGCAGTTAGCTTCCCATAGCTTTTTGGGTTAGAGCTGGTTCCCTGTAGCTTGGTTTCCTTAAATTCATGAGCTGAAGCCACGTTGAATTGGCAGGCCCCTTCAGGCCTCCTTTTTAGTTTACATGATGGCACAGTTTGTGTTTTTTAATCTGTGGGCAGGCTGATCGCCACCTGATACTGGAATGGAGGCCCCTTAAGGCCTCCTTTTCTAGTCGACTTGTTGGCAGGATGCCTGGGAAACCATGCCACCATCGGCCACGCCCCATTGCTGACGGATAGGCCCTAACAGGCCTGTTCACAATGTTTGGCAGCATTTTTCATGTATTAATCATAAAACTTCTAATACATGGCCTTTGGGTGGTATAGTTATGGTAGCCACTTGCTGATGGCACGGGTTTACTAAGGCAGGCCTACTTCGGCCTCCGGTGTAATATGTGGAGTTCAGTCATGTACTCCTCTCGTTGTGAGGGTAACAGGGTGATTTTTACAGAGTATTCCGAGTGGCTAGCCCCTCAGGTTGATTTGGTAGTGAAACCTTACTGAAGGTTGGTTTGACCTACATCTGCCTCCCTGAGTCTGATTCTAATCTAGTTGAGCTAAGAGCCATCTAGCGCCTAGGGTGGATCTTTTCTGCTCTTAGAAATGGCCACGGGACTTACGCTGTGTGTATTAGAGGTTGCTAGGCCTACGGGCCACCTGGTTTGAACACACTGGAGTATGTTTGGGTGTATTTCTCTTTGAGAATTATCTGTATACACTTCCGTTGGCCAGAGGCCTAAGTGATAAATCCAACCTCCTTTTGTCTGGTTGTTTATCGTCCTTGGGGCCTAAACACTGCCACGAGCTGATGCACGTGTCTGTTGAGGTTATAGGCCCCTCCAGGCCATCCTTAATACGTGTTGGCGTACGCTGTACTCCTCTTGCTTTAAAGAGTAAAAGGTGTTTTTTTACTGAGTACACTGCTAGTTGGATTGTGTTAGGTGGATTGTCATGCGGGCACTTTGCAGCCTCTTATGCTGCCTTTGAAGTCGTCTGTCTACCCCAGAAAGACAAGACAGGTGTTTGGGGTGGCCCCTAAAACTGGGCCACTTTCTGTATAAGACTTCTGGTTTTCACATAACTGCTATAATGCTGTAGGCCCCTCCTCGGCCTCCATGAGTATGTGCCCACTGCATGGTCTACCTGTTGGGTGAGCTTCATACTTCCCTTTTAGGGTTACGTTTGTAATAGTGCTTAACTCCCTAAGCTGATTATGGTGGTAGGCCTTAATCAGGCCTCCTCCTAAGATTTAGCCTCAGGCTGGTTTGTGCTCCCCTGGTTCAGGGTTCTGTAGCGCACGGCCTCCTCAGTGTGTTAATTAGGCACTGAGTAGATCCTAGGATGAGTGGATTGTACTCCCCTCAATATGAGGGTTCATAGCACTTAGCTGAGTTCTGCTCTCCAGGATGCCCATCTCTACGCGTGGGTTTGAGTTTGTTTCTGCCTCTTTGCAGTCACTCTTACTTACTATCTTCTATGAAGAATGCATTTTAGAGGCTCTGTATTCAGACAGGATTGGCCAAGACTAAGTTTGTCTCATGACAGACCAGGTCGGCCTCCCTGGGGGCATTGGGGGTGACTTCGTTCCCCTCTAGTGACTGGCCGAGGTTCCCTTTGGTTCCTTGGCCACATTCCCTTAAAGGGACCTTTTTCTTCAGAAAAGCTGGTTCCAGACGCCTTAGCAGCTTCTGTAGGACCTCTGAGGAGGGCCTTCTTGGAGTGCAGCTTGGGCTGTTGGCCGAAGGGAATGCTGTCACTGACAGCCTGGTGTGACCCGAGGGGGAGTTGCCAAGCAGTTCTCAACTGCTCTGGAGCCTTTGTCTCAGCCATTTTTCTTGGCAGGCATTCTCCTCAAGCATGGTGGCGTGGGTATATCATTCCCCATAGCGTTTGCAAACGCATAGTTGAAGTTCCCTTTCGAAAGGGAACGTCTCAGGTTATGTATGTAACCATGGTTCCCTGAGAACAGGGAACGAGACTCTGCATTTCCTTGCCATGCTTCGGGCTGCCTGCTGAACAGTCCCTCAAGATGATGGATAATGACTGTTTCCCCAGGCGCCCCTTTTATACTTCCGGGTCACGCTGTATGACGTCATAGGCTGTCGCCGGCCAATAGGAATTGGAGTTACTGGATAGTTGGCTTTCAGACACAGAGTCACGTGACGTTCCCCATAGCGTTTGCAAACGCAGAGTCTCGTTCCCTGTTCTCAGGGAACCATGGTTACATACGTAACCTGAGACGTTTCAGTGCCGCTTCAAAGGGCTTTAAACAATACCAGACGAGGAATAAGGGTCTTATCTAGTGAAACGATCGGTCATTTTTGAAAAAAATGTAAATGTATATGCTTTATATAACCAAAAAATCACCTTCCAAGTGCTTCCACCAAAACAGCACTTTCGTATTCTATTCATACGCTGTATGTCCTATGCCTTCCCTATTCTTGTTACGTTATTCTAGTTAACAAACGCAGCGCCAGTTAAATTTTTCCGTAAGTAGAACTTAACTTTTTTGTCATAACAAATGTGCTTTATAAACACAGTTACAGCAATCAGAAAAACAAATGTTATAAAATCAAGGGTCTAGCTCTCAACAAAAGCAAACACCAATCACCATAATGATACAACTTCAAACGTTATTATTTTCAATAAAACATCTAAACCTTTTAATTCCCAGCAAGAACTTTGGGCTCGGTTAATTCACAGTATATTCCTGGAGGCTACTTTCTCGAAAATGACAAATATTACCCAGAATGCATTGTTTTCTATGGTATATTACTGTTTTAATGGAAAATGGTATGCTATTGTCAGAATTTGGCATTTTACAGCAAGGTTTTACAGTGAATATGAAAAACTTAAGACAGTTTATAAGTTGCTCACTAATCTCTCGTATGAAGTCTAGTTACACTGTTAGCAATGAAGCTCTAGATAGCTAGATAGCGTTGTTAACGAATGATGCCATCTGGAGGTGCACATGCATATATGTGTGATTGCATGTCTGTAAACTACTGCGCATGCGTGAAGCTGAGACTCAATATCTGAGAGTCAATTGTGCATGTTTACCGCCAGATCCTAGTGGAATTAATTCAGACCTGAGCGATTTTGTGTGTTTGTGTGATTGTTTCAATGACTGGAGTGAAAACTGTTACTGATTGTGAAGTCAAAGTCAAGCGATCTGTCAGGGGAATTGATGGGAATCGATCTCAAGCGTTGCTGCTGCCATTTTATTTCTACTCTTTTGACATCTTTCACAGATCAAATCTATTAGTTACTTTACACAGATAAAAATACACTGGAACAGATACTGCTAAATACATTGAGCCTATAATGAACCACATGAGACATTTTAAATCTATTCATAATAATATAGATAAGAATACAGTTTGATACTGAAAATATGAAACCTTCATTGCTTTCATTTTTGAAAGTTTTATAATTATTGTCAGTTTCTGCACATATAAAAACTGTAACATGTTAATGATTAAAATTACTTTATCACAGCAAATGTAGTCATTAGAAAATCTAACTATATTTAGATTCATATGAATATATTATGCTGCTATAGTTATTTAGCTGTAGTAGTTTGATGAAGATGAGTGTCATTAGTGTTTGTTTTTATATTGATGTTTTATCCATGTCATATTGTGAGAAATAACAGTATTAAGGCCCGTTCACACCATGAAAGATAACGATAAAGATATGGTTTTTAAAATTGTTTTAACTATTAAAGTATAGCAGAGTTCACACCACAACTATAATGATAAAGACACAAAGAAACGATATTGTCAGAATCACTTTCAAAACAATTTCTCCGGCTGATTTGTGTTTTTGATATTGATGTTAATATTGCTATTTACCTGTTGCAAAGAAATGTTATTTGAATGCTGCTTGGAAAGTACCTGCAATACTTAAAATGTTATTAATGTAGAAACAAATGTATTTGACTTCCTCTTTTTTGTAGAACAGCATGAGATGAGCAAAATTGTAAAAGTTAGGTTCCTTAACGTAATGTTTTGTAACCAACCACAGAGTTTATCGAGAGGATACAGGGGCTGAAGAGAACGTGTTGAAATCACCAGTGGAGATGAGATAGACGAAGACTACAGTGAAGAAGAGCAAGAGTGCTAGAAGAAGACAGAACATGGGTAAAAAAATAACCCAGCAAATTTTAGAGAGTTGAAGGTACATATTAGTGCTTAAATGGTGTCGCGGCTGCTTCATTGACAGCTTTTGTACCTTCTTCTGAGACCTCAGTTTGTCCTACTTAAAACCAAAAGCCTTAATGTTGCCTCATACAATACAATTTATACAATTTAGATGAACTTTATGCATCAGCATTATTTCAGTGCTGACATTCATGTGAACATTTACAACCCAAATTCTGGACAAGTTGGGACGTTTTTTAAATTTGAATAAAATGAAAACTAAAAGACTTTCAAATCACATGAGCCAATATTTTATTCATAATAGAACATAGATAACATAACAAAGGTTTAAACTGAGAAATTGTACACTTTTATCCACTAAATGAGCTCATTTTAAATTTGATGCCTGCTACAGGTTTAAAAAAACTTGGCACGGGAGCAACAAATGGCTGAAAAAGCAAGAAATTTTTAAAAGATTTAAAATCTAGCAACTAATTAAGTTAATCGATATCAGGTCTGTAACATGATTAGCTATAAAAAGGATGTCTTAGAGAGACAGAGTCTCTCAGAAGTTACCTTAATTTATATAGCACTTTTTAGAATGTAGATTGTGTCAAAGCAGCTTTACAGTGATAACTGGTACATTATTTTGGCTGCACAGCAGCTCTTAAAGAATAGTGTCAATGCAGGTAGATCAAAGCACTGTTGAATATCAAATGTCAATTGTCAAGTGTCCCCAACTAAGCAAGCCAAAGGCGACAGCGGCAAGGAACCCAAACTCCAACAGGTGACATCAGGTGGCAAATAGCTGGCAAACAGGTGTTAAAATGGAGAAAAAAAAGAAAAAAAAACCTTGGGAGAAACCAGGCTTAGTCGGGGGGCCAATTCTCCTCTGGCAAACAGTGCTTTGTTACGACTCAGGTTGCTATCATAAGTCAGATAGGATCGCAACATTCAAAGTATTTAATTCAGTTCCATCCAGCTGAGGATCGTATTCATCACGCCGGTATGAACGGTTGTTGAGGAGCTGCGCCACTGGTTGTCATGTTGATGAGGCCTTCACAGTGGATGATCTAGTTGACTCAATCTCTGCTGATACTTCAGGGCTGCGTTGTGGTTGTGTCAAGGCGCAGGTCCTTGGTCTCACCTGGATGCGGCCCGGATCCAGTTGACTACAGTTGGATAAACAGAAAGACTAATATTAGCGTAGATGCCATTCTTCTTCTGATGTAACGAGTACATCTGGTGTTATAGGAAGTGTTCCCGGTTCCGGCTGACCTAATTTATGCAGCCTAATAATCCTTTAACGGATTTGAAAAAATAAATTGATAATGTGTTATGTGTATGCCAGGTTAAAGAGATGTGTTTTTAGTTTAGATTTAAACTGACAGAGTGTGTCTGCTTTCCGAACAATGCTAGGAAGATTGTTCCAGAGTTTAGGTGCCAAATAGGAGAAGGATCTACCACCTGCAGTTGATTTTGATATTCTAGGTATTATTAGCTGGCCTGAATTCTGAGATCGCAATAGACGCGAAGGACTATAATGCATTAATAGCTCGCTCAGGTACTGGGGAGCTAAACCATTTAGTGCTTTGTAGGTAATTAGCAAGATTTTAAAATCTATACGATGTTTAATAGGAAGCCAATGCAGTGTTGACAGAACTGGGCTAATATGGTCATACTTCCTAGTTCTAGTAAGAACTCTAGCTGCTGCATTTTGTACGAGCTGTAGTTTATTTATCAGGCGAGCAGAACAACCACCCAGTAGAGCGTTACAGTAATCTAGCCTTGAGGTCATGAACGCATGAACTAACTGTTCCGCATTTGTCATCGAGAGCATATGTCGTAATTTAGATATATTTTTAAGATGGAAGAATGCGGTTTTACAGATGCTAGAAACATGGTCTTCAAATGAAAGATTGGTATCAAAGAGCACACCCAGGTTCCTAACTGACAACGAAGACTTAACAGAGCAGCCATCAAGTGTTAGACAATATTCTAGGTTATTACGTGAGGAAGTTTTTGGTCAAAAAATTAGAATATCTGTTTTTTCTGAGTTTAGTAGTAGGAAATTACTGGTCATCCAATTTTTTATATCAGCTATGCATTCCGTTAATTTTGTGAATTGGTAAGTTTCGTCAGGGCGCGAAGAAATATAGAGCTGAGTATCATCAGCGTAACAGTGAAAACTAACGCCATGCTTCCTAATGATATCTCCCAAGGGTAGCATGTACAGAGTGAAAAGCAATGGTCCTAGTACTGAGCCTTGCGGTACTCCATATTCAACTTGTGATCGATATGACCTCTCTTCATTTACTTCTACAAACTGATAACGGTCAGATAAGTATGATTTGAACCATGACAATGCAATTCCACTAATGCCAACATAATGTTCGAGTCTATTTAAAAGAATATTGTGATCAATAGTGTCAAATGCAGCACTAAGATCCAGTAACACTAGTAGAGAGATACAACCCCGATCTGATGATAAGAGCAAATCATTAGTAACTCTAATGAGAGCAATCTCAGTTCTATGGTACGGTCTAAATCCTGACTGGAAATCCTCATAGATACTATTTCTTCCTAAAAAGGAACATAGTTGTGATGATACTGCCTTTTCAAGTATTTTTGACAGAAAAGTGAGATTTGAGATTGGCCTGTAATTGACTAATTCTCTAGGATCAAGTTGTGTTTTTTTTAATAAGAGGTTTAATAATAGCCAGCTTAAAAGTTTTTGGTACGTATCCTAGTGATAAAGATGAATTTACGATATTAAGAAGAGAATCTATGACCTCTGGAAGCATCTCTTTCAATAGCTTAGTCGGTATAGGGTCTAACATACATGTTGTTGATTTAGATGATTTAACAAGTTTAGACAACTCTTCCACTCTTAAAGGAGTAAATGAATTGAATTTTTCCTCAGGGACACTACAATGCACTGTCTGATGCGATACTGTAGTAGACGGTTGCATGGTTATAATTTTCTCTCTAACATTGTCAATCTTGCAAGTAAAGAAGTTCATAAAATCATTACTGCTGTGCTCTTTGGAAACGTCAGAAGTTGAAGCTTTATTTCTTGTTAATTTAGCCACTGTATCAAATAAATACCTAGGGTTGTGTTTATTTTCTTCTAAAAGTTTTGAAAAATAGGCTGATCTAGCTGATTTTAAGGCCTTTCTGTACTCAATCATTCTCGCTCTCCACGAAATGCGAAATACTTCTAGTTTTGTTTTCTTCCAGCTGCGCTCCATTTTCCTGGCTGCTACCTTTAGGGCCCGAGTGTGCTCATTGTACCACGGCGTTTGATTAATTTCAACGGCATCAATATCAATTCCATACGACAATATTAGATCTAAGGTATGGTTACGACAATGAGTGGGTCCTGACACGTGTTGTCTAACACCAATAGAGTTTAGAATATCTGCAAATGCCAATCCCAATGAGTCTTTTTCATTATCTACATGGATATTAAAGTCACCAACAACAAGGACTTTATCTGCAGCTAGTACTAACTCCGATAGAAAATCAGCAAATTCTTTGATAAAGTCTGTATGGTGTCCTGGTGGCCTGTATACAGTAGCCAACACAAATGTCAACTTACATAATGTTAAGTAAAGTACCATCACTTCGAAGGAATTATATTTGAGAGACTTTTGACTAATACTGTAAATATTACTATAAATTTAGTATTACTACTATATACAGCAACACCTCCCCCTTTGCCTTTCTGACGAGGATTGTGTCGATAATCATAACCTTGAGGGCTAGACTCATTTAAAGTAATGTAATCGTCCGGTCTTAGCCAAGTTTCTGTCAAACACAGCACATCTAGATTATTGTCTGTGATAATATCATTTACAATAAGTGATTTTGAAGAAAGGGATCTAATATTTAACAACCCAAGCTTTATCATTTGTTTATCATTATTATCTCTATTTTTTATTTGTTGAACATCAATAAAATATTTACCATTAAATGGGTTTGGAAGTTTTTTGTTTTTACTAATTCGGGGTACAGACACAGTCTCTATGTGATAATATCTAGGTGTAAGAGTTTCTATGTGTTGGGAATTATCTGACTTCTGTAACGTGAGGCAGCTAGCAGACGGTCGGTTTAGCCGGTCTGTCTGCTTCCTGACCTGGGCCCCAGTTTGTCATGTTTCAGCTCTAAAACTAAATGCCATATTACTAGAGAGAAGAGCAGCACCATCCCGAGAGGGATGAATACCATCTCTTTTCAACAGGTCAGGTCTGCCCCAAAAACTTTTCCAATTGTCTGACATTGTACTTGCGAGTTCACACACCTCTTTAATGTTAATTTTAGTGATCTCCGACTGGCGAAGTCAAACATCATTAGTGCCGACGTGAATAATAATTTTAGAGTATTTACGATTAGCATTAGCCAGCACTTTTAAATTCGCTTTGATGTCAGGTGCTCTGGCTCCCGGCAAACATGTGACTATGGTGGCTGGTGTCTCTATTTTCACGTTCCGTGTAATAGAATCGCCAATAACTAGGGCACTTTCAACAGGATTCTCAGTGGGTGCATCACTGAGTGGGGAGAACCTGTTTGATGTTCTTACTGGAACGGAAGAGTGGTGTTTTCCGTGGCTAGGCCACTTCACCGTTACCCAATTGCCCTGCTGCACGGGCTCTACAGCCGGAACCGAACAATGTACAGAGTTCACTAAGCTAATCGCATCCAAAACAGTATCTGAAGCCCTTGCATTCTTACTGTCCTGGATTAAAATTTGGATGCGTGTCTCTAATTCTGAGATTCTCTCTGTCAGCCTGACTATTTCTCTACATTTATGACATGTAAATCCCTTGTCACTGACAGAGAGAGCTATGCTGAACATGTGACAAATGGAACAGGTAACAATGCTAGGAGAGGATGACATGACTCACCGTGTTTGTAGACTGATCCGACTTACCACAGCTGTTTGATGAACGCGTTGAAAAAGGAGCGCGCGAGAGACTGATGACAAGTTAACAAGCTAGCGAGATGCAAACGCGTTGTAACAGCGATTTAGATTCAAAGATTTCAAGCTAGCGACGTCAGATTAATGTGGTAGGCAATATTAAATATAAGGTACTAATAATATAAGCAACAATGAATAAAAGTAAGAGATTCAAATCGAAGCTATACGGAATTACAGACGCAAACCACTCTGAGCAGCGAGGCAGACAGGAGCAATCGGAGAGGCAGACAGGAGCAATCGATCAGTGCCCTACAGCCCAACAGCAAGAATCGACTTCCCATCAGAAGTAAAAATGGGCAGAGCTGTGAAAGAGTGCATAAAAAAATACTATAAAAACAATGTTCCTCAACATCAAATTACAAAGGCATTGCCAATCTCATCATCTACAGTGCATAACATCATCAAAAGATTCAGAGAAACTGGAGAAATCTCTGTGCGTAAGGGACAAGGCTGAAGACCTTTATTGGATGCCCGTGGTCTTCGGGGCCCTCAGACGACACTGCATCATTCATCGGCATGATTGTGTCAATGACATTACTAAATGGGCACAGGAATACTTCCAGAAACCACTGTCAGTAAACACAATCCACCGTGCCATCTGCAGATGCCAACCAAAGCTCTATCATGCAAAAAGGAAGCCATATGTGAACATGGTCCAGAAGCGCCGTCGTGTCCTGTGGGCCAAGGCTCATTTAAAGTGGACTGTTTCAAAGTGGAAAAGTGTTCTATGGTCAGAGTAGTCCAAATTTGACATTCTTGTTGGAAATCACGGACGCTGTGTCCTCCGGGCTAAAGAGGAGGGAGACCTTCCAGCGTGTTATCAGTGTTCAGTTCAAAAGCCAGCATCTCTGATGGTATGGGGGTGCATAAGTGCATACGGTATGGGCAGCTTGCATGTTTTGGAAGGCACTATGAATACTGAAAGGTATATAAAGGTTTTTAGAGCAGCATTAAACAAAAAAAACATCAAAAACGACCACAAACTCTTCAGCAGCTGGAAATCTATATCAGGCAATAATGGGACCAAATTCCAATACCAAAACTTCAGAAACCCATAATCTTGATGCCCAGTTTTGAGAAGAAGAGGAGATGCTACACCATGGTAAACATGCCCCTGTCCGAACTATTTTGAGACCTGTAGCAGGCATCAAATTTGAAATGAGCTCATTTTGTGCATAAAATTGTAAAATTTCTCAGTTTAAACATTTGTTATGTTATCTATGTTCTATTGTGAATAAAATATTGGCTCATGTGATTTGAAAGTCTTTTAGTTTTCATTTTATTCCAATTTAAAAAACATCCCAACTTTTCCGGAATTTGGGTTGTACTTTTTTCTGAAAGTCATTTGATTTAGAGAGATCAGACATCTCAGTAACACGCAGATCCTTTCTGATTGGCTGACATGCATCTTACGTAACATGAATACACTTATTTAAGCACACAACATAGTGGCAAAAGAATATATCAAAAGAATTCAAGAAAACAAGACACATCTCTCACATATACTATCCAGCAGAAAAACTCAGTTTGCTGTTCGGAACACAGATTTCCTAAGGTTTGACTTTTATTTACATTTATTTCACTTTTAGCCTGCTAAAACCCATTAAATAATTTTTGATTCATGGAACATTCCCAGAACAGAGCTTATATATATATGTGTGTGTGTGTGTATATATATATATATATATATATATATATATATATATATATATATATATTTATATTATTTTTTTGTTGTTGTTGTTGTTATTCAGAATGTTGTCTATGTTTTATGTTGTTCGGTAAATTAATGATTCTAAAATTTCTTAGCTGCTGTAGAACTATTATTGACAGCATAACAAATCTACCTTTCTTCAATGCAAAATTAAATTTTCATAACATGTTATTAAACATTACAATTTTCTACAGTATGTGTGTTGTAAATCTGTTAATCATTCAAACGAGGGAACACTGTGCACACGATTTAGCGAATTATCATGTATGGGGCTCCATACTTTATTGCCTGTGTCGCTGGACCAGCTCAGAATTGGAAAGACATGAGACTGAACGACAGAGCATGCGTAAAATCAGCTGATTCCAGTCCCTGGCTGGTTGATCAGTGCATCTACTTTTAATGTTTAAGGTTAAACATTAAAAGTCAGTGCAGTGAATCAATGCCATTGAAACTGTTAATAATACAGATCAGCTTACCCTTGTAAAGTGGAGCTTAAAGTTAAAATAATCAAAACTTTGTTTCATTACATCTATCTTTGAATGAATCCGCGTTCATTGAATCAGCGGTTTAATGATTTGCTCAAAGACAGTCCCAAACTGCACTGAGTGACAGCCTGTCTAGAACACACAAATGCTATGTATGGACAGACAAATATGATGGCTTGTAAATTACATATGTGTACAGATGATGTTAAAATAGCTCTTTTTAGAGCTTACTGTACTTCTGTTGGCATGTAATGATGCTTTAAGAATTTTGCTTAAGCTCCCAATGTGGACAAGTGCAAGCCAGATGTTTGTATCTAATAATATTCCTACTATGCATGCTTGTCAGCCACCAGCTCAGTCACCTTCCCCGCACTACATTTCCCAGCATCCCTCCTGAAAAAAAACTGGGCTTGATTTGGTTGTTCTAAAGGTATGTAAAAAAAAAAAAAAGTTTACAAATCTGGTCTTTGGGGTCAATATGACCCCAATTGAAAATAAATGGGAAATGCGAAAGAATATGATTTTTTTTTATTTTAATTTGTCAAATAAAATCGATAAGTCCAGCATAAATCCAAAAAAAAAATCATAACACAATGAAGGCCTGGTTCTAGAGCACAAATGTAATGTTGAATGAACATGATCACACACACACACAAATGTGTGACTGCAATAGAGAGCATTTTTATAGAAACTGACAAATATAATTAATTCCTGCAAAAATCTATACATTTTCACACAAAAAATGCTGATTTAATTTATTTTATAATGTTTAAATATATATATTCACAAAATATTAATCACAAAAGAGCAGGAAGCCACATCCAGAAAAATTAATGGATCTCTATGGGCCTCTGCTGGCCAGATATGGTAATTACCCTTTTTATATTGACCCCAAAGAACCCAAGTGTAAACAAGAAACAAGGGACTTATGAGGGTTAAAATTGTAATTATCAAGAGATAAATATAACAAGGCTAGAACATGACAATGAGGTATATTTTTACATGAACCTTGAGGTAGTGCACTTGTCATACATAAGGCAAAAAATGCATAAAAAAAAAAACACAAAAAAAACAGTACAACCTTTTCTATTTTCAAGTAAAATCTGTTTTTGTTTTTTCCACAAAGTGTGCGAACTGTCCTTAAAGGATTAGTTCACTTCAGAATTAAAAATTCCTGATAATTTACTCACCCCCATGTCATCCAAGATGTTCATGTCCTTCTTTCTTCAGTCGAAAAGAAATTATAGTTTTTGAGGAAAACATTATACTAGTGTATACATTATACACTATATGGCTTAAATCAAAGGCCCAAATTGCAGTTTAAATGCAGTTTCAAAGGGCTCTACATGATCCCAGATAAGGAATAAGGGTCTTATCTAGCAAAACGATTTTTCTAAAAAAAAAAAAAAAAACACACAAAAAAACTTTTTAACCACAAATGCTCGTCTTGCACTAGCTTTGTGATCCACCAAGTACAAACTATATAAAAGTACACACTGATCTACTGAACTAGTTCTTGTCACAAAAATACATTTTACATTTAGTCATTTAGCTGACGCTTTTCTCCACAACTTTGTAATGATTATTTATGTATAATTCTGTTTCAAAATCTATGCAGAGTTCCAGTGTTCTTTGAGAAACGATGGCGGTCTGGACTGTCTACCTGTCTCTCTGTCTTCTGGTATCTTTGAATGCTTCAGGTAAAACTATTATTCCACGTTTCACATCATAACTTTTATTTTAACATGACTTGTAGCACAGCTGCGACACTGTAATGACTAATCAGAAGCAGGAATGGAATGATCTAATACAGTTAGATACACCTGAGTTTGTCTCTAAACTAATAATTATCATCGATAATTATCTGATCATTATATCAGCTATCAGCTTGTTGATTCTTATGTTTTTTTATATGATTAATTTTGACAATAAAATGTGCCTGTTAGTTTGCAGCATATATTTATTAGTAGTAGTAGTAGCAGCACTACTGCTACTAGCAGCTCTGTTTCTAAAACGTAGTATTTCTTTCTTTTTAAGTGGAAACGCGTTCTGTTCGACATTGTGGTGGTAAGGCTTCTCTTGTCTTCTACTTCTTTTGTCATGTGTGTATGTCTAGTACAGTCCAAAAGTCCAAAACCTGTGCATTCCTCTACCATAACAAGTGTGTGTAATACCTGATGATCATGTTCTCCAGCATGCTTTAAAAATGTTCCAAAGAGCATCTTGGAAGTTATTTTAAATCTTTTGTTTATTTAAGGTACACTATGTAGCTTTTTTGTTAAAAAAATAAACAAAATTTAAATAATGAGTCTATACATCAATCCTTACAAAACATGATTCACTGATTCACTATGGTAAGTCTATTATAAGTGTTTATATTTTAGACCTGTCGCAATGGTTTTACCGACATACATCACTAGCCTGTGCTTGTCTCATCATATCCGTAAATAGAGAAAAGTTGCTCAGGCCTCTTTGACGCGTGTCTGGTGTGGGAGTGGCACAGGTTAGCTGTCACAAGAGCAAGAAAGGAAGAGATGGAGCAGCTAAATCTCCAACCTATGGGGAATTGCCCGTTTTAATCAAACACCGAACAGAGGAGAGTCTGCTAGAGAAAAGAGAGCTCGTAATAAAACAAGAATCAACATTAGCTCAGCTTTAGGAGATGGCGAGAACTGAGGGATTTGAAATGTTGTAAAAGCGAAAAAAAAGTTCCCTTTCGGTCGGACACGTTTGACGTACGTCAGTAGTGACCGACGAATTGGGATATCGCTAGAGAGCCCTAGCAGCTTCGAGTGAACTAAAACAAGCCAATGGAATTGGCATGTGATATTTGCATAATGTGCACCACCCCCGCCAAGTGGTATAAATAAGGAAGCAGATGCAATCGCACTCTGTCTTTCGCTTTGGAGCCAACCTGTGTGTTCCTGCTATTACACTGAGAGTGACTTCTCAAGCATTTGAAGAGCTTTGTTCTACAATGCTGGCCACAAGCTTTCCCAGAGTGAGCTTCTTGAGCTGTTTATACAGCTCTCAACTGCTGTTTTCACAGCATTATTTGCCCTGTTTGGTTTGCGATTTGGGCCGGTTCCTCTGTGTCTGTGACTCAGGGAGTGAAAAGTGTACCTGCAGTCACATCGCGGCTGTTCCCTGTGTGCTTCGGCACAAAGAACGAGAGCTTCTAAAAGAGCTTCACAGACAGACACTGCGTCTTTTTCAAGACGTCGCTCTGTCTGTGCGTTTCTGGAGGCGGTCGTTTCCTATCCTCTCTGATGGCCACAATCACTCACGTTGCTGGTCCTTCTCATGGGGGACCTAGCGTCTTAGTCAGGGCTCCAGCAGAGGATCAGATGTCGACTGCTACATTGGAAAGAGGGTTGTTGGGCTCTGGACATGAAGATGAGGCTGAGCGTCCCACGGTTGTGATGTGCTCATGCTGAATCAGATTCAGAATTAACAACCATGCTTTCCTGGGCCCCTGGGCGCGTGCTGCGACGCGTTCTCGCCTTGCCCCGCCCCCTGTCTGTAGCCCGGACGTGCATGAAAAACATGGCAGTTTGGAAGCCTTTTTTGGTGCCAAATATGGAACGCTAAAAGGGCCATAATCTGCATTAAGTTGTTTCTCTCTCACTACCCTCCATGGTGGGGTGGCAGTGCTATGGGCACACCACCTCTGCCCTGCATGGGTCTTGGCCCCCAGCAAGTCTGTGGAAGGCCAAAGCACTCATTGCATATGGGTAGTTCTGAGTCTGGGTTGAGCTACGCATGATGCAAGTCATAGCGCAGGCCCCTGGCCAGACAATGTCCATCATGGTGGTCCGGAAACACCCCTGGCTAGCCTTGCTGAGGTGTGTCGTCGTCAAAGTACGCTTTCTCAATGCTCTCATCTCACAAGCTGCCCTAAAACCCAGCCTGCTCAGCTCGCAGCCAAGCCAGTTGGCTAGCGAGAAGCGGTCCTGGAGAAACGGGTGACCTGGAGCTGAGGTAAACAGTTCTTCGGGAGACAAAGCCCGCATCGCTCCCTTCCTGGAGGAGGGCCGGGTGGAGAATTTTGGTCTGTTCCGCCGCTGGCTCTCCGGAGTCCAGCGGTAAGTCTTCTAATCCTCCAGGTCCCAAGAGGGCGCAGCTGGCAGTGCGCAAGGCCCCACCTCGCCACTCTCAGCCCCCTCTCACTTCACCAGCAGGTCCCAGTGTGTTGGTTGAGGCAGCCTTCCATGTGCCGTCTCCCATACACACTGCCACCTTGAAGAGTCTGACCCCACTTCGGGCCGCTATGCCGTCCAAGTCGGGTCCCAGCACTCTACCTCGCTGCCCCACGCCCCGTACGTCTGTGGTGCATTTGGTCCTGCTGGCTCGGTGTCTGGAAGCCTGGCTAGCGCTTCCCAGCCCGTCCCGCTGGCTCATTTGTACCATCAGACTCGGCTATGCGATTCAGTTCGCCCGGCGTCCCCCATGTTCAGGGGTGTCCATTACACTCGTGTGTCCCTGGACAATGCACCTGCTCCTGTCGAAGGATGCAATCAAGCCGGTCCCTCCAGCCGATATGGATTTAGGGTTCTCCAGCCCCTACTTCATTGTACCCAAAAAGCGCGGTGGGCTACGGCCAATCCTGGATCTGCGTGTCCTGAACCGGTCCCTTCACAGGCTGTCGTTCAGGATGCTTACGCAGAAGCGCATTTTCGAATGCATCCGTCCCCAGGATTGGTTTGCAGCGATCGACCTGAAGGACACGTACTTTCATGTCTCGATTCTGCCTCGACAAGCAGACCCTTCATACGGTTTGCGTTCGAGGGTCGGGCATATCAGTACAAAGTCCTACCCTTCGGGCTGGCCCTGTCGCCCCGCGTCTTTACGAAGGTTGTTCCGCTCAAGGAACAAGGCGTTCGCATCCTCAACTACCTCGACGACTGGCTCATCCTGGCCAGTTCGCGAGAGCAGTTGTGCGAACACAGGGACATGGTGTTAGCTCACCTCAGCCAGTTGGATCTTCGGGTCAACTGGGACAAGAGCAAACTCGCCACCGGGCAGAGGATCTCTTATCTCGGTATGGAACTGGACTCGATTGCCCAGACAGCACACCTCACTGAGGAGCGCGTCCAGTCAGTGTTGAACTCAGTGGCCCCACTGAAACTTTTTCAGAGGCTCCTGGGGCATATGGCATCCGCAGCCGCAGTCACACCGCTCGGATTGCTTCATATGAGGCCGCTTCAACACTGGCTCCACGGCCAGGTCCCGAGATGGGCGTGGCAGCACTGTGACACCGAGCTGCCGTCGCACTGTCACCAAGTGGTCAGACCCTTCGTTCCTGCGGGCTGGAGTTCCCCTCGAACAAGTGTCCAGGCATGCTGTGGTCCACACAGATGCCTCTGCCACGGGGTGGGGTGCCACGTACAACAGGCATGCAGTGTCGGGTCTGTGGACGAGGCCTCAACTGCAGTGGCATATCAATTGCCTCGAGTTGCTAGCAGTATGTCTTGCACTGAGCCGCTTCCAGGAGCTGTTGACAGACAAGCACATACTAATACCATTAAATATTAAGTGTCTGTATAATATGTATTGTTTTATCAATTTTCAGGCCTTGTTTTATTTGTTCTATGGATGGGTCAGCTACACAGAAACTACTATTATTCCTTTTAATTATACAAAAAATCTCATTAAGACGTCTATAAATGAGTAAAACTCATCAGAGACCACGTAATAGACACTTTTAGACACTTAATACTCTGGTAATAGACAGACACTTGTTCAATGATTTGCTACTGGGGGGTGTTCTTAGTGAATCAGCCTGATTCACCCAGCGGTGAACCATTGACATTTTTAAAACATTTCAGAGCATTTATGATGTAATGAAGCCTCGTTTACTGAAATCACATGACTTTGGCAGTTTGAAACACGCTCTGAACCACTGATTCGAAACAAAAGATTTGTAAAAGTTTCGAAGCTTCATTAAGCAGTGTTTTGAAAGCGGCCATCACTAATATGTAGCTCTCTAACAGAGTTCACTGTAAAGCATCGATTGTGAAGAGTCGCCTTCATCTCCACAGTCATGTGAAGCCAAAGCATGAACAAAACAATGTTGCATGCCTTTTTGTTTTTTAACCGGTAAAGGGCCAAAAGTTACATAGTGTACCTTTAAATGAAAGTTATTAATTTAATTACATGAAAGGTCATTAACGGTTAAAACATAATAACAAACAAAACTTCCATTTAGCAGTCTGTCAGGCAGGATGGTCTTCCTTTGAATGCAGATGCTTCAAGTTTTTCAGTTACAAATACACGTGGATTGAAGCTGAGGTATGTTACATTCAGCTTCTAATATGACATTAAAAATAATATAAGAATATTCTTGGATTAAGCTCTGTAAACATCTGTGACACCTGTCAGTTATCACAGGAAAGTAATTTCAATTTGTTCCTCAGTTTAAAAACAAAAAATATGTTAACAGCAAAGAAATTACAATGGAGCTCCAGGATGCGAACATACATCCCTGTGATAATACTAAAACATCATAATGGTATGAAAATACATAGTATAACCAGAACCTTTTCTAGAAAAGTAATCCCACCTCAAATGGCAAATTTTAAATTTCATGAGTAAAATAATAACCAAAAAATAAACAGCACAGTGAGTGAACATTATTTCAATGGTAACTGAAGGCATGTCACAGATTTTGGAATATTAATTTAAAATAATGTGTTCTTTGTGTTTGCTCCTGTCTCCGCCTCTACAGAAATTCTGTTTGAACTATGATGGGAACCTTGCTTCTGTACACAGCCATAAAGAGTACATGTTTATACAGAGGCTGACTAAATACACAACACAACTGATAAATTACACAACACGTGCCTGGATTGGAGGCCATGATGCTGTTCAGGAAAGCAATTCTTTTTTTGATCATACTTTCTGTGCTACTGGGCATTTACAATTACATTTACATTAATACTCAAAAACCTTTTTTCAAAATGCACGAACATAGACATGTTTTTATTATTTAGTTTTGGTCCTCAGTGGAAAAATGATTAAGTTATTGGTAGCACATCCTCACTGGAGTATAGTGCTGGTTCGAAACCCGCCACAGGGTGTCCGGTAAGAGACTTGGTCAAAGATGGTTGAAATATGGGAGTGACCCATTTATTTGTCACCACAACAACTCAGTTATTAGCAAAGGTTGAACAGTTGTCTTAGTTGTGTTTATTCAATGTGTTTTTTCTATAAAGCAGAAAATACAGAGTAAATATAAATATACATGATAATAACATTAAATGTTCTAAACAGAAATACACATGATGACTATTTAATGAAATACAGAATTAAAAAGAGTAATAATTGTAAGAAAAAACAAATTAGGTATGTCATAAACATTAAGTTAAACAGTAAACAGCTTAATTTGTTCAGCGGTGCTCGGTCTGGAGCGCATGCGCAATAAGTTCGAAAACGAGCACTTAAGACAAGTACACTGCACCCAAATACAAACAAAATATACAAAAACATCAGTATAAGCAAGTATGAATAAAGGTAACATATATACAGCGTAACATCGTGCTAAAGACACAATAATCTGACACCATAATAAACTGACGCACGTTATAACAGCAAATAGAATAGACATCTAGGTCAAGCATAACACAAGCGATCGCTGCAGAGATCAGATATAATACACTTACTGTGAATAGACGCACAACACCCGAACAATGAATAAAACTGTATATGATATGCAACGGAAAAGGTCCGCATCTGTGTCAGCGCTCCGACGGATTCGCTTTCAACTTTGCACTAAGCGCGGTGGGCGGGATGTTCGCCTTCGCGTCGATCTTTGAGCGCTGATTGGCTACTGTGCTGGATGCTGCGTGTCAATCAATTTCGGTAAAACAGAGAGAGATTTAAATTAAAATGCATATTATTCTTATGAATATAATGGCCTTTTAACCCTCAGAATAGTTAATTTAGTGCATTGGCAGCCATGAGATGGGCACCACTCACCATGATAATGTCATACTCGAGTGTTTGTATAGTGAAACTTGATGTGAAATAGTATGGCTGATAGAGATAGTTGAGCAATTTAGCCCTTTCTTAAATATTTTCATATATTCTTTACTGATACCCTTTCTGTGAAATAATTTCTGTTTAGATTTCTGACATGTTTAAAGTGGGGTTATGGTTCATGAGGTAAGCTGTGGACATAAACACAATGTCGTTTTTTCTCTTCTGTTCACAGGAGGGAAAATGGCTCTGGAGTGATGGATCCCTAATGAGGTATACAATATGGTCGCCTGGAAATCCCAGTAATTATCTTGGAGAAGAGCACTGCCTTGAGATCAACTATGGCAGTAAGTGACTGCTGTTAATACTAACCAATGTTGAGATGTCATACTGTATATCCAGAAGCTAGAAAAAACATTTTCATCACAATGAAAAATATATTGTGAACATTCATTACAAAACATTCTTGCTGATTGTTAAATACTAATATTTCTGTGTCTACCATATTAAATAAACCTTATAAACATTATTTAGTTTTTTTTTATAACATACAAATGATAAAAACAACTATTTTTTTCTGTCTTGCAGCAAATGGCAACTGGAATGATGACAACTGTTCTGTACTGAAGCCCTTTGTGTGTGCCATCTGAACCAGCAAGTGAAGAATCAATGTAGAAGAAATAAGCTACTTTGACTCATTTACATTACATTATAAATGTTCAATGGAGGCTAATAAATGTGTTAAAAACGGTTAATTTTGTTTGTTTGTTTTTTTGTGAAAGATAAGTTAAACATAATTTTATAATCATCACTCCACAGTCTCTCCCTTTTCACACAAACACAACTTAGAAAATGGCTACCAACAGTAAAACAACAACAAAAACAAACAAACAAAAAAAGAAGCAGATTAGAAGTAAATAATTAATTAAAAAAGTAAAATGATAACGTGAAAAAGTTAGTCACCAAATATATTAATGGCACTCTTATTTTGTGTCTCACCACCAGGTCATTATCCTGTACCTTCAATAGGTGTCAAGTATTTTCCCCACTTTATCCTAAACCAAGTAGTATTGATATTTTTTCAAATTCTGCAACTTTCCCCAATTCTGTAACAGGGGCGGAGCTATGATTGACAGCTTGCCCACCCTGTCAGATCCAGGGAAATAAATTTATTTTTTTAATAAAAAAAATGTCTAATGTTTATTTCTTCAATTATTTTAAATGTGATTTGTCATGCATTAGAACTTTATTCTAATATTAATAAGAATATGCTAATTCTTTTCTCTTTTTTTTTTTTATAATTTATTGAATTAATGATAAAAACTAAAATGATCTCTCACAGTCTCATTTTCATTCATATAATCTTAAATGGGCAACAGTAAATGGCATGAGGAATACTGCTAGAAAGGAAGGCTTATTTTTTTTTATTCAAAGAACAATAACATACAGTGTTGTATCAAGGATCAATATCAAAAAGGAGAAAAGGAAAAAGATAAAAAGACAAATTACAACAAAGAGGGGGAAGTAAATTCAACGTAAAAATAGAAAATACGTATACATATACACACCTACACACACACATTATGTATGTATATATACATATAAATCTTGATCTGATGCCTTGGAAAGAATAGTGAGGGAGACCATTTTTGGTGGCCCAAAATTTGTCTTAATGTGTAACTATGATACCTAAAAACTCCCTGTCAAGCTCTCTAACTTTCACCAACAGGTTCTTCTGGCATGGAGTCTCATTTACAAGCTGGTGTTGCATATGAAACAATAGGAATATTTTATTTAAGAATAAATCTTTGTTCTATAATCAGTGGTTCAGTAACGGAATATTTCATGTTAGTCAGCTCTTTAACAAGGATGGTCTGCTTTTTAGGTATGCAGAATTTCTTCTAGAATATAATATACCTGTAACTCCTAAAGAGTATATGCCACTGTTATGGATGCTATTCCATCTGGAATATAATAATATGTATATTTGAATAGTTCGTCATTATCATCTCACACAAGTTATCAGTAAATGAACTTGTTTCTTTTATTTTATTATTTTCTTTATTTATCTAAAATTATTACTTATTATTTACATACTTTTACATACTCTAGACAACATGAATAGGGAGACGTAACAGCCGGGTTAACACCACAAAAGCAGGGTTTCATAACCCTGGGTAAAAAGCAGTGCTAACCCCGCTTTTAAATTACAAGTGTTAAACATTATATTACCTGGGGTTAGAAGCGGTGTTTAGAATGACGACAACCCAGGGTTAAGCGCAATGTGAAAAGCCCTTTGTTGTAGTAGCATTAATAGGGCTACTGACTCTGTACCCACAATTCCTCTGCACAAGACAACTGATAGTCTAAAGCACATTAAGAAGGTAAGAAATGTCACAGATCAAGTCTTGTCAAGACACACCTGTAACTGAAAGCCATTCCCTTTGACTACCTCGTGACTACCATCTGATGAGGAAATGCCATAAGTGTGCCAAGCTGTCATCAAAGCTAAATGTAGATACTTTGCACAATCTGAAATATAAAACATATTCTATGTTGTTTAACATTTTTTTTTTTTTTTTTTTTAGTTTACTACATAATTCCATATGTGTTCTTTCATAATTTGGATGTCTTCAGTATTAATGTACAATGTTAAAAATAATAAAGAAAGAAAACCGCTGGAGGAGAAGGTACCCTTCTGAAAATTAACCATGGTTTTACTACGAATAAAACATCTCAGGTTACGTATGTAACCATAGTTTCTCTGAGAAAGGGAACAAGATGCTGCGTCCAATAGGATCGCTTTGGGAACGCCCCCAGCATGACTGCGTCTGATGCATGTCTGTCAACTAGTCCAATGGCGAGAGTGAACGTCACGGGCGGGTGATGTCACGACCAGGAAAGGATAAATACACATCCGATAAGACTGGCTTCAGCTCAAACTGCCGAAGCAAATCGACCACAGGGATGCAGGGAGTATGGTAACGCGACGCAGCGTCTCGTTCCCTTTCTCAGGGAACTATGGTTACATACATAACCTGAGATGTTCCCTTTCAATGGAACTTGCGCTGCGTCTGATAGGATCGCTTTGGAAACGATATACCAAAACGCCATAATCACAAATACCTGTATGTGTGAAACTGTGGCACACTAGGACAATAAAACTGATTAAATTAAGGCCTTGGAGGCCGCCATACTCCTAATCGAGTGAGCTCTGACAGCTAATGGACACTGCTGACCAGAGACCTCGTAGTGCTTACAGTGTGTTTGGATGCAGGACGACCCCTGTTATGCGGTCCAGAGCACACAAATAACTGATCCGCTTTCCTCCACATGGCAGCTCTGTGGACATCAGCCTCTGGGTGCCACGGAGGAAACGAATAACTAATGGGTTTCTCCCCACAGTAGTACCATCCACATGGGCATGGTAAGCAGAAATAGTAGAAACATACACCTTAAGTGTAGATGGGGTTAACCCAGATGAGAAGCGACTCTGTAGGAACTCAAGTACTGAACCTATCGGGCAGTAGACTGGATCCAACTATCGTTCGTGACACCAGGAAGTGAAAAGTTTCCACTTCAGGGCGTATAGTTGCCTTGTGGAAGGAGCTCTGGAGTAAAGAATGGTCTCTACAACCTCAGTTGAGAGACCAGCCTCTATGAGTTGGGCCCCCTCAGAGGTCAAACCCACAGGTTCCACATTTCTGGACGGGGATGAAGAATCATGCCCCCCGCCTGAGACTGGAGGTCCCTCCTGATCGGAATCTTCCAAGGTGAGCCATCGAGAAGAGCTATCAGGCCCGAAAACCATATCCCGCTTGGCCAGTGAGGTGCTACTAGCAGTAGACTTATCCCTTCCTGGCAAATTTTCTCCAGAACTCCCGGGAGTAGAACAACTGGGGGAAATGCATACAGACGGAGCCTCGGCCACGTCTCTGTACCATGGCATCCAGTCCAAAAGGAGCTGGAAGTGTGAGGGAGAACCAAAGTGGACAGTGCGTCGTATCCTGAGATGCGAACAGATCCACTTCCGCTTGGCCATAAATCTCCCATATGAGCTTCACCACATCTGGGTGAAGTCTCCATTCCCCTGGCCTCATCCCCTGCCTCGACAGGATGTCTGCTCCTATATTCTGTGTCCCTGGAATATAGATTGCTCTCAAGGAGAGCATCTTCCCCAGGGACCACAGGAGGATCTGGTGTGCCAGTTTGCATAGTGGATGCGACCGCAGACCCCCCTGTTGATTTATATAAGAGACCACTGATGTGTTGTCTGTCCTGACAAGCACATGATGGCCCTTCAGGTCTGGAAGGAAGAACTTCAACGCATTGAAGACCGCCATTATCTCCAGGCAATTTATGTGCCACAAGAACTGATGACTCCTCCACAGACCCTGAGCTGAGCGGCCTTCCATTACCGCTTCCCAGCCTGTGAGAGAAGCGTCCATCGTCAGAGTAACACGACGACACTGAGCTCCTAACACAGGGACCAATTTTTCTTCCATATGATCAAGGCACGGAGACAGCACCGCGTGATCTTGATCATACGAAATGGGTTGCACCTCTGGGAAAACCCTTTTGGTCCTGAGCCACCACTGTCTCATGTACAGCAGGACACATTTTGAAGAGACTTCCACTCTGCCAGAAAATCTACTAAGGGAACCAGCCTCTCGAGGCTGGCCTCTGGTGTGTTAATAGCACATTTTTAATGAAAATGTGACGCAGCATCGTGATGATCTTCTGAGCTCTGCGTCACTAATTAGCTGGGAACCGCTGCGCCCTGAAGCACCAGAGGTGCAGGGGTTGGCAGAACGGGCCCCTGAGGGCCACGAGGTGGGACGTGCACCGTATACTCAGGTGAACACCGCTCCACCCCGTGTGGGGCTGCTCTCAGAAGTCTGACACCACTTGCGTCAGGACTTCTTCTGCCCAGCCTTCTTCGCCTGAAGCAAGACCCTCAGGTCTATCTTCGGCTTAGATGGCTTGGGCTGAGAGTGCCGTCCCAGCCCACCGTGTCTCTGAGGTGGAGCACGAGAAGTGACACTCTCCTTCTGCTGCGCTCTGTATGAGGAGCTATATGGCTGGGATTGCTCATGGCCAACAACCCCAGAGGATGAATGGCGGCGTGGAAGATATTTTTTGAACGCCTCCGCTTGCTTCTTAGTTTCCTGAAACCTGTCGACGACTGATGTGACAGCATCGCCGAACAGGCCAGATGGCACAAACGGGGCGTCGAGGAGAAAGGCCCTGTCCTTATCTTTTAAATCGGACAAATTGAGCCACAGGTGCCTCTCCGTTGCCACCAAGGCTGCCATAGACCACCTAACTGCTCTGGCGGTCTCCTTGTTGGCTCTTAGAGACAGATCTGCGGCTCGAACTGCGTCTGGGCCAATCCCATCTCGCTAACTCATCATGGAGATCATGGAAGGCCCCTTGGTGGAGGTGATTTGCTTGACGTTAGGAAACGCTCGTCCAGCTTGCTTTTAGGACGAGTGCCCTGTTTCTCGGCTGGCCATTCGATATTCAGCTTAGACACAGCACGAGACAACACCTCCAGAACTGGAGTGCTGAAGTGACGAGCCCTCTCTCTGGGCGGAAGAAGCCGCTGGGCAGGCTTCCGACACCAGGGAGGGGGCGACGGATCTGCCAGGTGAAGGCTGAGAAAGGGCACTTCATGTGCACTCATGAATCTAGAATCGTCTTCTCTCCAGGATTTAATGTTGTCAGAAGCGCAACATTATAGTGTGGGCACCACCAGCAGAAACATTAATCGGCGCATAGCCTATGCCAAGTTTGCCAACGAATGTAAATCAGTATTTACATAGCATAATAGTTGTAAATTTATCGGTCTCACATGTGTTCCACAAAATCAATGTTTCCTTGTGTCTAAAATTACCACAATGTAGTGAAAAATCTAAATTCAGAATGTCTGATCTGTGGCATCAAAATAGTGTTAGTAAAATTATATTAATATGAAATTACTATTTTTAGTCAGTTATCAGATTAATCAATCATTTTTCTTTATAATAACTGTCATTTGATAATCTCTGTTTATGGCTTTTTTTGCAACAAATTTGTTAAACACTGCTACAAAGATCACAAACTGACATAAAAAGTAAAGAGTCAAACTGGTCAACTAAATAAAACACTGATCACCACATGCTGATGGTTTTTTTACCTTAAACCCTATGCAAACAGCTGTTAGTTTAAGGTGTACATGTTTGGGGTCTGCAGAGACCCTGTGCGATTATGTAACAATCATGACAGTTTTTTAATCGCCTTTCTCGTAAGGGCTTGAGCGTTCAGCGCGCCGTGTGCCGTCGAGCTGCCCTCACCTATTCCCCGAAGTACTACCTTTGGTGAATAAGCCAGGGTGACCAGAGGATCACAGTGGGGCAATACCCGCCGAGCCAATCTCCGTGGGCCCCCCACTCCTCTAGTGCATCACAAACATGTTGTGACTGTGTTCGTAGGTGGTTTATGTTTAGTACAACATGGCCACGTCGGCGCTCAGTGTGCCGTGTGTCATCTAGTTAGACAGCCACGTTCACTGTCCCACAGGGCTGGTAGCTTCTGGGTGGATTGTTGGTCCTTCTCACGGGGGACCTAACGTCTTAATTAGGGCTCCAGCAGAGGCTGCTACATTGGAGAGAGGGCTGTTGGGCTCTGGACATGAAGATGAGGCTGAGCGTCCCACGGTTGTGATGTGCTCGTGCTGAATCAGATTAGGAGTTAACGACCATGCTTTCCCGGGCCCCTGGGGGCGTGCTGTGATGCGTTCTCGCCTTGCCCTGCCCCCTGTCTTTAGCCTGGACGTGCATGAAACACTTGGCAGTTTGGAAGCCTTTTTTGGTGCCAAATATGGAACACCAAAAGGGCCATAATCTGCATTAAGTTTTTTCTCTCTCACTACCCTCCATGGTGGGGTGGCAGTGCTACAGGCACGCCACCTCTGCCCTGCATGGGTCTTGGCCCCCAGCAAGTCTGTGGTAGACCAAAGCACTCATTGCATATGGGTAGTTCTGAGTCTGGGTTGAGCTACGCATGATGCAAGTCATAGCGCAGGCCCCTGGCCAGACAATGTCCATCATGGTGGTCCGGAAACACCCCTGGCTAGCCTTGCTGAGGTGTGTCCTCGTCAAAGTACGCTTTCTCGATGCCCTCATCTCACAAGCTGCCCTAAAACCCAGCCCGCTCAGCCTGCAGCCAAGCCAGTTGGCTAGCGAGAAGCAGTCCTGGAGAAACGGGTGACCTGGAGCTGAGGTAAATAGTTCTTCGGGAGTCGGACCCTTTACAGGCTGCCGTTCAAAATGCTTACGCAGAAGCGCATTTTCGAATGCATCCGTGCCCAGGATTGGTTTGCAGCTATCGACCTGAAGGACGCATCTCGATACTGCCTCGACACAGACCCTTCCTACGGTTTGCGGTCGATGGTCGGGCATGTCAGTACAAAGTCCTACCGTTCGGGCTGGCCCTGTCGACTCACCGAGGAGCGCGTCCAGTCAGTGTTGAACTGCCTGAGTACGCTCAAGCGCAGGACAGCGGCCCCACTGAAACTTTTTCAGAGGCTCCTGGGGCATATGGCATCCGCAGCCGCAGTCACGCCGCTCGGATTGCTTCATATGAGGCCGCTTCAACACTGGCTCCACAGCCGGGTCCCGAGATGGGCGTGGCAGCGCGGCACGCTCCGTGTCCCAGTATCACTGAGCTGCCGTCGCACTCTCACCAAGTGGTCAGACCCTTCGTTCCTGCGGGCTGGAGTTCCCCTCGAACAAATGTCCAGGCATGCTGTGGTCCACACAGATGCCTCTGTCACAGGCTGGGGTGCCACGTACAACGGGCATGCAGCGTCAGGTCTGTGGACGGGGCCTCAACTGCAGTGGCATATCAATTGCTTCAAGTTGTTAGCAGTACGTCTTGCACTGAGCCGCTTTCAGGAGCTGTTGACAGACAAGCACGTACTGGTCCGCTTGGACAGCACTGCGGCTGTTGCGTACCATCAGGGTGGTCTACACTCCCACCGCATGTCGCACCTCGCCTGCCATCTCTTGCTATGGAGTCAGAAGCATCTGAGGTCGCTTCGTGCCATTCATGTCCTAGGCGTGCTCAGCCGTACAGCCAACGAGCTCTCACGGCAGCCTCCGCTTCAGGGCGAATGGAGACTCCCGTCGCCACAGTTTCTGTACACTCGCTGTAGTGCGGACTAGGTTGTCTCCTCAGCAAAAAACAGAGTGCGATTGCATCTGCTTCCCTATTTATACCACCTGCGGGGGCGGTGCGCATTATGCAAATATCGCATGCCAAATTCTTTGGCTTGTTTTAATTCACTCGAAGCTGATAGGGCTCTCTAGCGATATCCCAATTCGTCGGTCACTACAGACGTACGTCTCCGTTCCCTCCTTCAGGGAACGAGGGTTACATACGTAACCGAGACGTTTTGATGTTTTAAAAAATAAAACGATGATGATATATGAAATGATTTTAAATTTGAAACAATACTTTAAGTATGAAACTAAAACCACCAATGGGTGGCATCATCACTGTTAATGAGTAAATTATTGAGTCATTAATTAAACCGATACGTTCAAATGCATTCAAATACATTCACCCGAAATGGAGCAAAACAGGCAATTTTGTGTCTAAAATGCAAGTCAAATGTAAGTAATGTCTTGTTGTATAAAAGCAATAGTGCATTTGCAATCATGCTGAAATTTGGGGAAAACACGACTCTCTTTGTGTGATTACCTAACTATATCATATGATATAAATTTAAAAGACATATACTAAATACAGGGGCATTTTTTACTGGATTTTAATAGAGTTCCAGGCAACCTGTAACCCATGTTTTTCCAACCTTCTACCCGTGAAAGTGCACTGGAACGGTTGTCAAACCCGTGACTTCCCACTCATGAACTCGTACTAGATCAATGTACTCCCAGTTCTGCGTTCTGACGTCACATAGCTGGCGAAACAACAATGGCAGCCCCTAAGGATGCGGTGTTTATGCAAGTGGTACACGGTGAGAAATAGACTTTAGTACAATATAGCGTTGCAATCAAATTAATAATAATATAATAATGATAAATAATACACACACAATTATGTATTACAATGTTATGTGTCTGAAACAACAGAAATTATTGTAAATGAGCATAAGCCCAGTACGTCCGCCATGCTGATTTGTTTACATCTAGCTACCACTATTCCTCAAACTCAGGCAGTCTGGCATGACTTGCCTGGAACGCTACAAAGTCGTGAGTCGTGGTACGGGCTCAAAAACCTGCCTGAAATACAGCATAAATCATGATTTAATGAAAAGTGAAAAGGCTACATAACACAGTGTAGACTTTCTAGGTGTGTTTTTGTTTGATTTTTGCAAATTAAGAGACATACTTGATTACATATTATCATAGATGGTATATATATTGTGCATCCCTACTTTGAATTATTTTGTACGGAATGTACTAAAATTTAATTTTTTTTCCCCCCTTTCATTTCAGACCTGATGGAAGAGAGCGAGGAGAGTGAAGAACTGAGTGAAGTGGAGGAGGAACATTGTGTCAAACCTGGAGAAAAACCTTTGAGTCGCTCAAAGACTAAAAAGACATTTTTAAAGAAAACAAGAGCCAAGAAATCTTTCACCAGCACTCAGTGTGGAAAGAGTCTTGAGCGTCACATGAGAGTTCATACTGGAGAGAAGCCATTCACATGTGATCAGTGTTGTAAAACGTTTCTTAGGGCATCAAACCTGAAGACACACCTGACAGTTCATACAAAGGAGAAGCCACATTCATGTTCTGTGTGTGGAAAGAGTTTTTCACTGCTGTGTTATTTAAAATAACATCAGAAAATTCATACTGGTGTGAGATACTTTTCTTAGCATCTCTTGTCATATGTTTTTGTTAATCTGCCATTATTTAGCTATGGAAGCCTGTTTCTGCCACGGTAAATCGGTATGTCATAATAATCATAAGCTTTTTCACAATTGAATTTTGTCATAATATTAAGAAAATAAATCATCAATTAGATACTTTCACATAATAATGAGGCATTTACTTGCAACAATAGGATAGTTTCTCAATAATAAGATGAATTCTCCTTGTAATGACATTTTTAATTATATGCTGAGTATGCCTTTCTTGCCAAATAATTTTGTCATTTTATTACGTTAGTTTATTCTTCTTCCCAATATGACATAATATTCTTATATTTTGATTGTTTAATAAAACCTGAAGTGTCAATAATATCAATAGTGTGCAAATACTTCACTTTTGGCCACTACTGTACATGATTAAACTGTACATGATTAATCTTTAATCTGTTTGGTTGTTGATTATTTTCATAATCTATTTTATCAATTAGTTGTTGT
Source organism: Elopichthys bambusa (assembly GCA_037101425.1). Lineage (NCBI taxonomy): Eukaryota > Metazoa > Chordata > Actinopteri > Cypriniformes > Xenocyprididae > Elopichthys > Elopichthys bambusa. The sequence goes on along the minus strand of CM074435.1, from coordinate 2,388,892 downwards.
AGGTCTAGTTAATTTAAGTTTGTTTTGATCATCAGAAATAATTTAAGAAAAGTTGTGTTGCTGAGGCTTCGACAAAACCTGATGATCTGTTATTTAGCGTGATTTGAAGATCTTGATTTACATGATCGGTGTCATTCAATTTATTTATTTATTTAACATGTGATTAGTCTTTTTACTTGGTGCTGGGTCTGACATATTTATTATTCATCTCACGTCACGTCTGTCACCTCATGTCTGTTGGAAATGAAACATCTTTGTTTTTGGCAGAACGACCAGAAAGCATTAGGAAGGAGAGGACAGAGAGATTCACAGGTTGAGAATGACAAATTAAAGCACGCATAGGCCTATAAAAACCAAAATGAACTGAACGACATTCACACTGGGCTCCAGTATAATTACCTGCTAATAAAGCAATGCTAATTTTTTCTTCAGAGATCTTTTTTTCGTTAACCAGCTTACAGCAAACACTGAACCAAATTATTTAAATATTGAGCAAGCAAGCTTCATGTGCCCTTGCTTTCTCTTGTCTTAAACAGACAACAGTCTTAAAAATTACCATTTTGTTTTACTGGTTGACTGACTAACATTTGTTTAATAAATAATAGTTCACCCCACACATGACTGACAAATGAATGAAATTACTGTCTGTCTACATTATTAATGTTTCACCCTTGATATCCAGTATCATATATACATTTCAAAGAGTTTGTTCTAGTCAGTTTGATGTTCATTCACACCATTGGGCTTCATGAAGTCAGAACAATTACTATGAACTTTGAACAACACACATTCTTTACTAAATAAACTGAAATGATTACTCATTTCACCACAGCTTTACACAACCAGCAGAAAGAGAGCAGCTGGAATAAAGATAAGCGAAGTGTAACAGTTTCACTGTTGCTGTCTATTGGTCACACCTTAATTTAGCAATTTCTAGTATTGCGTCCTTCTCATGAGCATTTATTATTTTTGATTTTTCAGTGTGAGTTGAATCTCTTTTTTTGGCCCATTTTACCTGTAAAATTAAACCTACTTAATAATTATGCACACCTGAATATAAGGCGTTTTTTACTTCCAGCTTTCCTTAACAATTATATATCACTTATAAATGATTAAATAAAAAATTAATAGTAGTTATTACGATTAATGTGGTTTGGCAATGGTAAAATGTATTTGTAAAAATATCAACTTGCATAATTATTGTGCATGCACTGTAAAACAGATGAACAAATGATAAAGCTTGGATTATTGAATATACGATCCCTTTCCTCAAAATCACTCTTTGTAAATGATATGATTATAGATTGTAACCTAGATATGCTGTCTTTGGGAACAGCACGAGGATAAGGTGGACACAATCAAACTAACGAGGATTAAACCAGGGGGTGTGGTAACGAGAAACAAGGAGGCAGGACCAGTAGAGCACATGGCCAACACAAACAGAGACAGAGCCAAGTGTTCAGGCACAAGACAAACAAAGAAAGACTAAACAAAGACAAGATATAGACAAGACTGTATTATAGTACTATATTTTTGTCACCTTATGGAGTTTGGGTCCCTTGCCGCTGTTGCCTCTGGCTTGCTTACATAATTAACACATAATTACAGCAATCAGAAAAACTAATGTTGGGGTCAAGGGTATAGCTCTCAACTAAAGCAAACGTTGATCACCATAATGGTGAATATGAACATTTTTATTTTCAATAAAATATCTAAACCTGTTAATTCTCAGCAAAAACCTCTGTACAGGTATGAAAGAAACATGTTTGTAAACTGGTTTCACGCTCAGTGTGAAAGGGTCAAAAGGCTGTGGCTTTAAATCAGTTGTAGTTCTTATGTTTGACAGATAAAATCTGTTAGATACTTTACATAGATAAAATACACTGGAACAGATACTGATAAATATATTGAGCCTATAATGAACCATGTGAGACATTTTAAATCTGTTCATATTAATACAGAGTTGAAACTCTAACCGAGCGCTGATTGGTTGTTTCTATGCCAGAAGTATCAGAAGTATTTTCAAATCCACGCAACCATATATATCGTACACTAGCCTGCGATCGACAAGCTGCGCAGTGTGAAAGCTCTGTTATCCCTCCTCCTCCCCAGTGCCACCTGTAGAGATCTGCTACGGGGGTTCTACCATTCTTGCAGCAGCCTTTTCTTTGTTGTTTTATTTGACTGAACAAATTTGTATTTGCTCAGCAGCAGCAGCAGCATAAATGCTGGTTGAATTGAATCCACTCCGAGAGTTGTCATGACTGAAATATAGATATGAATACAGTTTGACACTGGAAACATGAAAGCTTCAGTGCGTTTTATTTTTGGAAGTTTTATAATCATTGTCAGTTTCTGCATATATAAAAACTGTAACATGTTAATGATAAAATTACTTTATCACAGCTGTCACGGTTCCAGTCATTCCCGGACTCCATTTCCCACAATCCTCCCTGGTTATCACCTGCACTCACTCTACCAATCAGTAATCACCACACCCAGCTGCAGCACATTACCTGGACTATTTAAGCCACTCACATCCACATACACTTTGCGAGGTCTTGTTTAACTCTTGTTGCAATTCTGAGCGTTGGTCATTGTGTTAGTCTGCCTGTTACTGTTCCTGTCTGTTTCCCGGTTACGATTCTCTGCTGCCTGCCCTTGGACTGTTTATTGTGTTACTGGATTGTTACTGATATCTGCCTGCCCTGATTCCCTGCCTGTTCAACAACTACGATTCTGCCTGTTCCCTGCCATTCCTGTTTGCTCCTGTATGACCCCTGCCTGTCTGTACTATGCATCTGTTAATAAAAGCTTGCATATGGATCCTACCCTGAGTCCCGCCGCGTTACAACAACGAATGTAGTCATTAGAAAATCTAACTATATTTAGATTCATATGAATACAGGTGCTGGTCATATAATTAGAATATCATCAAAAACTTGATTTATTTCACTAATTCCATTCAAAAAGTGAAACTTGTATATTATATTCATTCATTACACACAGACTGATATATTTCAAATGTTTATTTCTTTTAATTTTGATGATTATAACTGACAACTAAGGAAAATCCCAAATTTAGTATCTCAGAAAATTAGAATATTGTGAAAAGGTTCAATATTGAAGATACCTGGTGCCACACTCTAATCAGCTAATTAACTCAAAATACTGTTTTTGCTGAAAAAATAACCCAGAGTTGAAGGTACATATTAGTGCTTAAATGGTGTCGCGGCTGCTTCATTGACAGCTTTTGTACTTTCTTCTGAGACCTCAGTTTGTCCTACTTAAAACCAAAAGCCTTAATGTTGCCTCATCAGATGAGAAATACAATTTAGATTAACTATATGCATCAGCATTACTTCAGTGGCTGACATTCATGTGAACATTTACTTTATGGAACCACAGATGAATCTGAAATCTGATCATTTGCACCTCTTCTCTTGAAATTTTTGTGCAGTTTTAATCTGATTCACTTGCCATTTATCATTTTTACTAAAGTTTCAAGACTGTCCTCATGAGAACCCTCAAATGAAATTACTAGGAAGGGCATATACTAAACAGGAAGTGGGGCTGTTTTATAGCAATAGTTTTGCATATTGATGTTGTAAGTGTCAATGCCACGGTCAACTAAGAATACCACAAAAGTTTAATAATCATGTTATCAAAATCTCCTGGAGGCATGAAAAACTGCATGTCATGTTTGCAATTGGTTCAACCCACATGTACCTTCAGTTTTTTATTTGTTAAAAAGACTGTCTATGTCCTGATCAATGGCTTATTTAGTGTGACTCAAAATGAGAAATAACTGAAGGATGTCTTTGGGTTTAATGTATGAATCTGGAGTAAAAGATTTACACTTACATGATCAGAATCAGCTTTCTAACTTGTTTTCTGCTGATATCAACTAAGAATCAACATGGCCAAACAGGATCGGCATATAATATTATTATATTATATTTTATACGAACAATTAGTTAATAGTCATATGCCTCAACAAGTAAAATCACATAATTACATAATGATACCTTAGCAAATCATTAGATAATGATTATTTAAAGCAGACAACTGAAAGATGAAATACATGGCTTCAAACAATTGTGGTAATTCCTTCTGTGGTCTTTTTTCTGAGAGTCATGTGATTTAGAGAGATCAGACATCTCAGTAACATGCAGATCCTTTCTGATTGGCTGACATGCATCTTACGTAAGTGAGTACACTTATTTAAGCCCACAATGTAGTGGAAAAAGAATATATCAAAAGAATTAAAGAAAACAAGATACATCTCTTATATACTCTCCAGCAGAAAAACTCAGTTTGCTGTTCGGAGCACAGATTTCCTGAGGTTTGACTTTTTATTTACATTTATTTCACTCTTAGCCGACTATTAGCATTAAGTGCAAATAACAATAAATGCTATTTACACTAAGTGACAATAGCAGCATTTTCTTAGTGATATGCTATTTACACTAGGTGAAAATAGTGATATATTCTATTTACACCATGTAAAAGTATCAGTTCTTTGCAATAAGAGTAAATAGTAATTAGATGCTATCTATACTTTATATTGGCAGATACTATTTGCACCTCAGTATTTTTGTACATTAACTGGATGCAGTAATATCACTGAGTGTAAATGATTATATTTATTAAAAATGCACAATGCCTTATTGGGAGAATAAAAACCCACCCAACACCTTCCCCTAACCCTACCCAATAAATACTTTTAATATTATTAAATACTCGTTTGCAATTTATTTCAACTTTTAGAACATTGTTTTTATTTTTATTGAAAATAAATGCGAGCTCGGCAAAAAGGCAGATTCGAACCCGAATTTGTTACATTTTTTACAGAGTTTTGTATTTCTTAGGTTTAATTGAGAAGCAGATTTATGGATTAATTAGATGCACAAATTGCAATTATCTTGGCCGTGTCGGGCATAAAATACGTGGGGGACGCACTTTTAATAAAACGTAAATTCATCTAAACATTATGGAGCGCTCATTCTCGTGTAATATAACATACAGTTGCAAGAAAAAGTATGTGAACCACTTGCAGAATCTGTGAAAATGTTAATAATTTTAACAAAATAAGGGAGATAATACAAAATGCATGTTATTTTTTATTTAGTACTGTCCTGAGTAAGATATTTTACATAAAAGATGTTTACATATAATCCAAAAAATAGAAGAAAAAAAAAATGCTGAATTTATTAAAATAACCCCATTCATAAGTATGTGAACCACTGATTCTTAATACTGTGTGTGGTTACCTGGATGATCTACGACTGTTTTTTTGTTGTGTGATGGTTGTTCATGAGTCTCTTGTTTGTCCTGAGCAGTTAAACTGAGCTCTGTTCTTCAGAAAAATCCTCCAGGTCCTGCAGATCCTTCAGTTTCAAGCATCTTTTGCATATTTGAACCCTTTCCAGCAGTGACTGTATGATTTTGAGATCCATCTTTTCACACTGAGGCCAACTGAGGGACTCAAACTCAACTATTAAAAAAGGTTCAAACATTCACTGATGCTCCAGAAGGAAACACGATGCATTAATAGATGGGGGGTGAAAACATTTGGAATTTGAAGATCAAGGTAAATTGTATTTAATTCGTCTTCCGGGAAACATGCAAGTATCTTCTTTTGCTTCCGAAGGGCAGTACTAAATGAAAAAAAAAAAAAAAAAAAAAAAATTCAAGCGAAATAAGAAAAATTTGGACCTCTTCATCCTGTTCAAAAGTTTTCACCCCCCGACTCTTAATGCATCGTGTTTCCTTCTGGAGCATCAGTGAATGTTTGAACCTTTTTTAATAGTTTTGTTTGAGTCCCTCAGTTGTCCTTAGCGTGAAAAGACGGATCTCAAAATCATTCAGTCACTGCTGGAAAGGGTTCAAACATGCAAAAGAGGGCGAAAACTGAAGAATTTTTGGGACCTGGAGATTTTTTCTGAAGATCAGAGCTCAGTTTAACTGCTCAGGACAAACAAGAGACTCATGAACAACCATCACAAAACAAACTAACAGTCGTAGATCATCAGGTAACCACACACAGTATTAAGAATCAGTGGTTCACAAACTTTTGAACAGGGTCATTTTAATAAATTCAGCTATTTTTTGTCTTGTGGATTATATGTAAACATCTTTTATGTAAAATATCTTACTCAGGACAGTACTAAATAAAAAATATCATGCATTTTGTATGATCTCTCTTATTTTGTTAAAATTTTGCACATTTTCACAGATTCTGCAAGTGGTTCACATACTTTTTCTTGCAACTGTATATTCATTCATACTGGAAGCCAGAGGGCTCTCTCTCTTTCAAATTAAAAGCATGAGAAAAAAAAAAAAATCTATCAATTCTGTCCCCCTCACTTCTGAAATGATGGCTACGCCCCTGGGCTGTGTGACCTGCCAATGCTAATTTTTACCAATTCTGATTTTCTTTCTAAGAACTATTATTGACAACATAACAAAAATTTTCAACAAAACATACTTTTCTTCAATGCAAAATTTAATTTTCATAATAAAATGCTATTAAACATTACAATTTTCTACAGTATGTGTGTTGTAAATCTGTTAATCATTCAAACGAGGGAACATTGTGCACACGATTTAGTGAATTATCATGTGCGGGGCTCTATACATACGTTATTGGCTGTGTCGCTGGCAACAAAAGGAACTGGCTCAGCCATTCTAACAGAACATGCAACACAACTTCTTGTCCAGGCCCTGGTCATTTCTAGGCTTGATTACTGCAATGTTCTTCTGGCTGGACTGCCATCATGCACAATCAACCCTCTACAAATGATTTAGAACGCTGCAGCACATCTCATCTTTAAGGAGCCCAAAAGAGCCCATGCCACGCCTCTCTTTATCTCTCTGGACTGGCTACTCGCATCAAGTTCAAGGCGTTGACACTTACCAGATTTATCACAGGCTCAGCACCCTCCTACTTCCACTCACTCTTACAAGTCTACATCCCTACCAGAAGCCTGCGATTGCTAAAGAGCGCAGGCTCGTGGTACCATCACAGAGAGGCACAAAATTGCTCTCCTGAACATTTTCGTTCACTGGAACGATCTCCCTGCCTTCATCTGGAATGCAGAATCCCTGGCAAAAAAAAAAAAAAAAACGTAAAATTTATGGTAAAAAACTGGCAGCTGTGGTTGCCAGAACTTAACAGTAGCAACGTTTTAGGTTTTATGGGACAGCACTTAGTTTGCTGTCTATTTTACAGTTCAAAACCGTATAATTTAAAGGTTTTTATTGTAATAATTACAGTTCATAATTGTTTATTTTACACATTGTAAAAAAAGTCTGTTAAATTTACGGTCATTCACACAAACACTAAAAACCATCATGGTAACACACGTAAAAAAAAAAAAAAAAAGAATGCAATAAATTTTATTTAACAACATTAGATGTAACATAAAACCCTAATGTAAAAAAACTAAGAAAAACGAATTGCAAACCCGATTCCAAAAAAGTTGGGACACTGTACAAATTGTGAATAAAAAAGGAATGCAATAATTTACAAATCTCTTTTTATTCACAATAGAACATAGATAACATATCAAATGTTGAAAGTGAGACATTTTGAAATGTCATGCCAAATATTGGCTCATTTTGGATTTCATGAGAGCTACACATTCCAAAAAAGTTGAAACAGGTAGCAATAAGAGGCTGGAAAAGTTAAATGTACATATAAGGAACAGCTGGAGGACCAATCTGCAACTTCTTAGGTCAATTGGCAACATGATTGGGTAAAAAAAGAGCCTCTCAGAGTGGCAGTGTCTCTCAGAAGTCAAGATGGGCAGAGGATCACCAATTCCCCCAATGCTGCGGCCAAAAATAGTGGAGCAATATCAGAAAGGAGTTTCTCAGAGAAAAATTGCAAAGAGTTTGAAGTTATCATCATCTACAGTGCATAATATCATCCAAAGATTCAGAGAATCTGGAACAGTCTCTGTGCGTAAGGGTCAAGGCCGGAAAACCATACTGGATGCCCGTGATCTTCGGGCCCTTAGACGGCACTGCATCACATACAGGAATGCTACTGTAATGGAGATCACAACATGGGCTCAGGAATACTTCCAGAAAACATTGTCGGTGAACACAATCCACCGTGCCATTCGCCGTTGCCAAGGCTCATTTAAAATGGACTGTGGCAAAGTGGAGACAGTTGAGCAACTAGAAGCCTGTATTAGACAAGAATGGGACAACATTCCTATTCCTAAACCTGAGCAACTTGTCTCCTCAGTCCCCAGACGTTTGCAGACTGTTATAAAAAGAAGAGGGGATGCCACACAGTGGTAAACATGGCCTTGACCCAACTTTTTTGAGATGTGTTGATGCCATGAAATTTAAAATCAACTTATTTTTCCCTTAAAATGATACATTTTCTCAGTTTAAACATTTGATATGTCATCTATGTTGTATTCTGAATAAAATATTGAAATTTGAAACTTCCACATCATTGCATTCCTTTTCTATTCACAATTTGTACAGTGTCCCAACTTTTTTGGAATCGGTTAGTAGAAACAGTTATTTCAACGAAAATACATCAAATGTGAAGTGGGAATGTCAATTTACGTTTTTTCACTGTAAATTATACAATGACTTATTTTCCACTTCCAAAAACTGTAAATTTAACAATATTTTACCGTAAAATTACATTTAATGTACCGTTAGATCTATTACAGTTATTCACTGTATATAGTATGGAAACTTTTGGTAAACCAATTAATTATTTTTCACTGTAGCATTTTTAGTCTTTTACCATACATTTTTTTTTTACAGTGAATATTCAAAAGACAGCTGAAAACTCATCTCTTTCATGAGCACTTAACCCCATCTTAAAGAAAAAAAAACCTATTCTTTTATTTCCTTTAATTTCCTCCCTATTCTGGCTTATTCTACTCTAAGCAATGTCTAAAACTTGTATTATGAGCACTTCTTGTGTTTATTTGCCTCTTCATGATGAATCGCTTGTTGTATTCCTTACTTGTAAGTCGCTTTGGATAAAAGCATCTGCCAAATGAATAAATGTATAACAGAAGGGGGTCAAGTACATACTATATAAAAACATTGTTTGTACAGGAATTGAGAACATGAGCAGGTTCTGGATGGTGCTTGTAAACAAACGCTCCTCCAGTATATAAAAAGATAAACCAGGGCTTCACAACACAACGTGCAGACATTGATATCGATCAATTGAACTGGTTCATGTCACAAAAATACAAAACTTTGTAATAATTATTTATGTATAATTCTGTTTTAAAATGCAGAGTTCCAGTATTCTTTGAGAAACAATGGCAGCCTGGACTGTCTCTCTGTCTTCTCGTAGCTTTGAGTGCTTCAGATAAGACCATTACTCCATGTTTCACATCATAACTGTTATTTTAACATTTATTTTAACGCTCTAATGATTAATCAGAAGCCAGGAATGGAATGTTCTAATACAGTATGTGCACCTGAGTTTGTTTCTGAATTATTATGATAATATTAAGACAATAAAACAACAATAATTATATCATTATATCAGCAAAAGTTATTGATTCTTATGAATGTATTTATATGATTAATTTTGACAATAAAATGTGCCTGTTAGTTTGCAACATATATTTATTAGTAGTAGTAGTAGCAGCACTACTGCTACTAGCAGTTCTGTTTCTAAAATGTAGTATTTCTTTTTAAGTGGAAACGCATTCTGTTCGACATTGTGGCGGTAAGGCTTCTCTTGTCTTCTACTTCTTTTGTCATGTGTGTATGTCTAGTACAGTCCAAAACCTGTGCATTCCTCTACCATAACAAGTGTGCGTAATACCTGATGATCATGTTCTCCAGCATGCTTTAAAAATGTTCCAAAGAGCATCTTGGAAGTTATTTTATATGTTCGACGTATGTCAGTAGTGACAGACGAATTAGGATATTGCTAGAGAGCCCTATCAGCTTCAAGTGAACTAAAACAAGCCAATGGAATTGGCGAGCTTTCCCAGAGTGAGCTTCTCGAGCTGTTATACAGCTCTCAACTGCTGTTTTCACAGCATTATTTGCTGTGTTTGGTTTGCGATTTGGGCCGGTTTCTCTGTGTTTGTGACTCAGGGAGTGAAAAGTGTACCTGCAGTCACATCACGGCTGTTCCCTGTGTGCTTCGGCACAAAGAACGAGAGCTTCTAAAAGAGCTTCACGGACAGACACTGCGTCTTTTTCAAGACATCACTCTGTCTGTGCGTTTCTGGAGGCAGTCGTTTCCTATCCTCACTGATGGCCACAATCACTCTCTCTCATGTCTCCTTAGCGTGCTGAGACTGTGTTTGTGGGTGGTTCATAATCTCTTGTGAGAGCATGTCCACGTCGGCACATTGTTCGTCTTGTAAGGGCTTGAGCACTCAGCGTGCCGTGTGCCGTTGAGCTGCTGGCTGACAGCACGTGTTGCCAACCCAGCGTGTTGTTCGGCACTCTAGATGCGTGGTCGAGACTCGAGCGCCTCAAATGAGGTGGAGTTCCCTCACCTATCCCCGATCTAGTTTCTTTTCTGAATCAGAAAAGTACTACCTTTGGATAAATAAGCCAGGTTGACCAGAGGACCACAGTGGGGCAATACCCACAGAGCCAATCTCCGTGGGCCCCCCACTCCCCTAGTGCATCGCAAACATGTTGTGACTGTGTTCGTGGGTGGTTTATGTTTAGTACAACATGGCAACGTCGGCGCTCAGTGCGCCGTGTGTCGTCTAGTTAGACGGCCACATTCACTGTCCCACATGGCTGGTAGCTTCTGGGTGGATTGCTGGTCCTTCTCATGGGGGACCTAGCGTCTTAGTCAGGGCTCCAGCAGAGGATCAATGTCGATTGCTACATTGAAGAGAGGGTTGTTGGGCTCTGGACATGAAGATGAGGCTGAGCGTCCCACAGTTGTGATGTGCTCGTGCTGAATCAGATTCAGAGTTAACGACCATGCTTTCCTGGGCCCCTGGGGGCGTGCTCGGACCCCCGTTCTCGCCTTGCCCCGCCCCCTGTCTTTAGCCCGGACGTGCATGAAAAACTTGGCAGTTTGGAAGCCTTTTTTGGTGCCAAATATGGAACGCCAAAAGGGCCATAATCTGCATTAAGTTGTTTCTCTCTCACTACCCTCTATGGTGGGGTGGCAGTGCTATGGGCACACCACCTCTGCCCTGCATGGGTCTTGGCCCCCAGAAAGTTTGTGGAAGGCCAAAGCACTCATTGCATATGGGTAGTTCTGAGTTGGGGTTGAGCTACACATAATGTAAGTCATAGCGCAGGCCCTTGGCCAGACAATGTCCACCATGGTGGTCCGGAAACACCCCTGGCTAGCCTTGCAGAGGTGTGTCATCGTCAAAGTATGCATCCCAGAGGAGGGCCGGGTGGAGAATTTTGGTCTGTTCCGCCGCTGGCTCTCTGGAGTCTGGAACTGTTTTCTAATCCTCCAGGTCGCAAGAGCTGGCAGTGCGTGAGGCTCCGCCTTGCCAGTCTCAGCCCCCTCTCACTTCTCCAGCAGGTCCCAGTGTGTTGGTCGAGGCCGCCTTCCATGTGCCGTCTCCCATACACATTGCCACCTTGCAGAGTCTGACCCCACGCTATGCCGTCCCAGCACTCTACCTCGCTGGCCCACGCCCGGTACGTCTGTGGTGCATTTGGTCCTGCTGGCTCTGTGTCTGGAAGCCTGGCTAGCGCTTCCCAGCCCGTCCTGCTGGCTCATTCGTACCATCAGACTCGGCTATGTGATTCAGTTCGCCCGGCGTCCTCCGTTGTTCAGGGGTGTCCATTACACTCGTGTGTCCCTGGACAATGCACCTGTTCTCCGGGCGGGGATTGCTGTCCTCCTACCGAAGAACGCAATTGAGCCAGTCCCTCCAGCCGATATGGAGTCAGGGTTCTCCAGCCCCTACCTCATTGTACCCAAGAAGCGCGGTGGGCTACGGCCAATCCTGGATCTGCTTTTCCTGAATCTGTCCCTCATAGGCTGCCGTTCAAGATGCTTACGCAGAAGTGCATTTTCGAATGCATCCGTCCCCAGGGTTGGTTTGCAACAATCGACCTGAAGGACGCGTACTTTCATGTCTCGATTCTGCCTCGACACAGACCCTTCCTACAGTTTGTGTTCGAGGGTCGGCCATTGTTCCACTCAAGGAACAGGGCATTTGCATCCTCAACTACCTTGACGACTGGCTCATCCTGGCCAGTTCGCGAGAGCAGTTGTGCGAACACAGGGACATGGTGTTAGCCCACCTCAGCCGGTTGGATCTTCGGGTCAACTGGGACAAGAGCAAACTTGCCCCCGGGCAGAGGATCTCTTATCTCGGTATGGAACTGGACTCACCGAGGAGCGCGTCCAGTCAGTATTGAACTCAGCAGCCCCACTGAAACTTTTTCAGAGGCTCCTGGGGCATATGGCATCCGCAGCCGCAGTCACGCCGCTCGGATTGCTTCATATGAGGCCGCTTCAACACTGGCTCCACGGCCGGGTCCCAAGATGGGCAGGGCAGCGCGGCATGTTCCGTGTCCCTGTGACACCAAGCTGCCGTCGCACTCTCACCAAGTGGTCAGACCCTTCGTTCCTGCGGGCTGGAGTTCCCCTCGAACAAGTGTCCAGGCATGCTGTGGTCCACACAGATGCCTCTGCCACGGGGTGGGGTGCCACGTACAACGGGCATGCAGTGTCGGGTCTGTGGACGGGGCCTCAACTGCAGTGGCATATCAATTGCCTCGAGTTGCGAGCAGTACGTCTTGCACTGAGCCGCTTCCAGGAGCTGTTGACAGAAAAGCACGTACTGGTCCGCTCGGACAGCACTGCGGCCGTTGCGTACATCAACCATCAGGGTGGTCTACGCTCCCGCCGCATGTCGCAACTCACCTGCCATCTCTTGCTATGGAGTCAGAAGCATCTGAGGTCCCTTCGTGCCATTGATGTCCCAGGCGTGCTCAACCGTGCAGCCGATGAGCTCTCACGGCAGCCTCCGCTTCCGGGCGAATGGAGACTCCATCCCCAGGTGGTCCAGCTGATTTGGCAGCGCTTCGGTGAGGCACAGATAGACCTGTTTGCCTCCCCGGACACTGCTCACTGTTGTTTTTTTCCCTGACTGGCGGCACGCTCGGAACGGATGCTCTGGCACACAGCTGGCCCTGGGGCCTACGCAAATATGCGTTTCCCCCAGTAAGCCTTCCCGCACAGCTCCTGTGCAAAGTCGGGGAGAACGAGGAGCAGGTCTTGCTAGTGGCTCTACTCGGACCTGGTTTTCGGATTTGACGCTCCTCGCGACAGCACCTCCCTGGCCCATTCCTCTGAGGAAGGACCTTCTGACTCAGAGACGGGGCACCCTCTGGCACCTGCGTCCCGACCTGTGGAAACTCCATGTGTGGTCCCTGGATGGTACGCGGAGGCTCTAAGTGATCTCCCCCAGTCGGTTGTAGACACTATCACTTCCGCTAGAAGCCTCTATGCGTTGAAGTGGAACCTGTTCGTTGAATGGTGTTCTCTCACCGAGAGGACCCCCGATCATGCTCGATCAGATCTGTTCTCTCCTTCCTGCAAGAGGGCTTGGAGCGAAGGCTGTCTCCCTCCACCCTCAAAGTGTATGTTGCCGCTATTGCCGCACATCACGACACAGTTGATGGTAAGTCTTTGGGGAAGCATGATCTGATCGTCAGGTTCCTGAGGGGGGCGAGGAGACTAAATCCGCCTCGTCCTCCCTCTATACCCTCTTGGGATCTCACCCTGGGTACTTACATCTCTCCGGGGTCATCCCTTCGAGCCTTTGCAATCAGTCGAGTTAAAAGCACTGTCTCCAAAGACCGTCCTCCTGGTTGCATTGGCCTCGCTCAAGAGGGTAGGGGACCTGCATGCATTTTCGGTCGACGAATCATGCCTGGAATTCGGTCCCGGTGACTCTCACGTTATCCTGAGACCCTGGCCTGGATATGTGCCCAAGGTTCCGACCACTCCCTTCAGAGATCAGGTAGTGAACCTGCAAGCGCTGCCTTCGAAGGAGGCAGACCCATCCCTAGCTTTGCTCTGTCCCGTCCGCGCTCTGCGCCTGTACGTGGACAGAACGCGAAGTTTTAGGACCTCAGATCAGCTCTTTGTCTGTTACGGAGGCCAGCAGAAGGGAAAGGCTGTCTCCAAGCAGAGGATGGCCCACTGGATAGTGGATGCCATCGCACTGGCGTATGAAACCCAGGGCGTGCCTTGCCCGCTCAGGTTAAGAGCCCACTCCACCAGAGGAGTGGCCTCTTCCTGGGCGCTGGCGCATGGCGCCTCGCTGACAGATACCTGTAGAGCTGCGGGCTGGGCGACACCTAACACGTTTGCTAGATTCTATAGCCTTCGTGTAGAACCGGTATCTTCCCGTGTACTCGCTTCCAGCAGCCGGTAGATGCGAAGAGCCCGTTCTAGTGTCGGCTTGCAATGCCATTCCTGCCCCCAGGGCCGGATACGTGCATCCTTTACTCCAGTCGAATTCCTCGCTTGGCAAACCCTGTTGAGTTCCTCCGCCCTGAAGGAGGGAACGAAGACGTACGTCCCGTCGCCAGTTTCTGTACCCTCGCTGTAGTGCGGACTAGGTTGTCTCCTCAGCGAAAAACAGAGTGCAACTGCATCTGCTTCCCTATTTATACCACCTGGCGGGGGCGGTGCGCATTATGCAAATATCGCACACCAATTCCATTGGCTTGTTTTAGTTCACTCGAAGCTGATAGGGATCTCTAGCGATATCCCAATTCGTCGGTCACTACTGACGTACGTCTCCGTTCCCTCCTTCAGGGAACGAGGGTTACATACGTAACCGAGACGTTTATATGTTAGACCTGTCGGAATGGTTTTCCGACATACATCACTCGCCTGTGTGTGTCTCATCATATCCGTAGATAGAGAAAAAGTTGCTCCGATATTAAAAGTGTCTGTTTAATGTGTATTCTTTTGTCAATTTTATAGGGCTTGTTTTATTTGTTCTATGGATGGGTCAGCTAAACAGAAACTACTATTATTCCTTTTAATTATACAAATATCTCATTAAGATGTCTACAAATAAAATGCATCAGAGATCAGGTAATAGACACAGATGCTTGTTCAATGGTACACCGCTGGAGGGCACCCATCACTAATATGTAGCTCTCTAACAGAGTTCACTGTAAAGCATCTTTTGTGAAGGGTCGCCTTCATCTCCACAGTCATGTGGAGCCAAATGTAACAAACTTAACAATTTAGCTCAAATTATGGGTAAAATATATATAATTAAATCATAACGCGTTATGATCAATTATAATATAAATTGACCAAAAAGAGAATTATGCATACAGTGGGTACGGAAAGTATTCAGACCCCCTTAAATTTTTCACTCTTTGTTATATTGCAGCCATTTGCTAAAATCATTTAAGTTCATTTTTTTCCTCATTAATGTACAAACAGCACCCCATATTGACAGAAAAACACAGAATTGTTGACATTTTTGCAGATTTATTAAAAAAGAAAAACTGAAATATCACATGGTTCTAAGTATTCAGACCCTTTGCTGTGACACTCATATATTTAACTCAGGTGCTGTCCATTTCTTCTGATCATCCTTGAGATGGTTCTATACCTTCATTTGAGTCCAGATGTGTTTGATTATACTGATTGGACTTAATTTGGAAAGCCACACACCTGTCTATATAAGACCTTACAGCTCACAGTGCATGTCAGAGCAAATGAGAATCATGAGATCAAAGGAACTGCCTGAAGAGCTCAGAGACAGAATTGTGGCAAGGCACAGATCTAGCCAAGGTTACAAAAAAATTTCTGCTGCACTTAAGGCTCCTAAGAGCACAGTGGCCTCCATAATCCTTAAATGGAAGAAGTTTGGGACGACCAGAACCCTTCCTAGAGCTGGACGTCCGGCCAAACTGAGCTATCGGGGGAGAAGAGCCTTGGTGAGAGAGGTAAAGAAGAACCCAAAGATTACTGTGGCTGAGCTCCAGAGATGCAGTCGGGAGATGGGAGAAAGTTGTAGAAAGTCAACCATCACTGCAGCCCTCCACCAGTCGGGGCTTTATGGCAGAGTGGCCCGACGGAAGCCTCTCCTCAGTGCAAGACACATGAAAGCCTGCATGGTGTTTGCTAAAAAACACCTGAAGGACTCCAAGATTGTGAGAAATAAGATTCTCTGGTCTGATGAGACCAAGATAGAACTTTTTGGCCTTAATTCTAAGCGGTATGTGTGGAGAAAACCAGGCACTGCTCATCACCTGTCCAATACAGTCCCAACAGTGAAGCATGGTGGTGGCAGCATCATACTGTGGGGGTGTTTTTCAGCTGCAGGGACAGGACGACTGGTTGCAATCGAGGGAAAGATGAATGCGGACAAGTACAGGGATATCCTGGACGAAAACCTTCTCCAGAGTGCTCAGGACCTCAGACTGGGCCGAAGGTTTACCTTCCAACAAGACAATGACCCTAAAATAACGAAGGAGTGGCTTCACAACAACTCCGTGACTTTTCTTGAATGGCCCAGCCAGAGCCCTGACTTAATCCCAATTGAGCATCCCTAAAGAGACCTAAAAATGGCTGTCCACCAACGTTTACCATCCAACCTGACAGAACTGGAGAGGATCTGCAAGGAGGAATGGCAGAGGATCCCTAAATCCAGGTGTGAAAAACTTTGCATCTTTCCCAAAAAGACTCATGGCTGTATCAGATCAAAATGGTGCTTCTACTAAATACTGAGCAAAGGGTCTAAATACTTAGGACCATGTGATATTTCAGTTTTTCTTTTTTAATAAATCTGCAAAAATGTCAACAATTCTGTTTTTCTGTCAATATGGGGTGCTGTGTGTACATTAATGAGGGAAAAAAATGAACTTAAATGATTTTAGCAAATGGCTGCAATATAACAAAGAGTGAAAAATTTAAGGGGGTCTGAATACTTTCCGTACCCACTGTATATCGTTAATTAATTACAACGGATTATAATTAACTACGTATATATATATATATATATATATATATATATATATATATATATATACATATATATATATATATATATATATATATACATACATATATATATATATATATATATATATATATATATATATATATACATACATATATATATATATATATATATATAGCTATATAGTTAATTTAGAAAGACTGGTCTAGTTTTGTCCAGCAAATCTATCAGTCCGATTTTTCAACTCTTAAAAAGGAAATTATTATATATATAATAATTTTCTATTCTAGCACTAAAGTATAAATATAGTTAGCAAAATTGGAAACGTAAAAGGGACTTGGTTTTCTTAATGTGCAGAAACAGAGATAATAAAGCATGAATATAACAGATTTAATATGGAACTACAAATATATATATATAGCTAAATATGTAAAGAATACATACATAGAATAAACAAAAGTAAAGTCAGGAAAAACAGAAGGGATTAAAGAATTGGCAAATTACAGACAGTTAAAACCTTTGAGAGCCAGCGAGAAAAATCACAACTTACACATGTAAGCTTAAAATGCGTTGAAAGAAATGGTTCTGTACTTTCATATAGGTCAAGTCAAGTAATCTTCATTTATATAGCGTTTTTCACAATTCATATTGTTTCAAAGCAGCTTCACAGTGACAATAGGAAAATTCTTATCGAGCTAAAGTTGTTTTTTGATTGAATCATTTCCATTGTTAATTATTACTTTAGGGCTTAAATGACACTTTTCCTACTGAAAACTGAATATCTTTAATGCATTCTTGCAGCTCATTTACATGTTTAGTCTATAGGTTTGCGTGTTTGAGTGTGTATGTGCGCAGAAGCTTGGTCTTTTTAAAAAAGTGATATTTGCCAAATTGCTTTACTGGTCCGCATAATACAGAAAAATTAGTTGTGTCTGCGGATCTATGCAAACTGGAATAATTTTATCTATACATAGGGAAAGGAAAGGAAAGGAGGCCTTCGCAGGGGTTAGATTAGTTGAAACATCAGGGCTGAGTTATCATCATGTCTAGATGCAGGTCCTTCAGAGTGTGTCTGCTTCCTGAACAATGCTAGGAAGATTGTTCCAGAGTTTAGGGGCCAAATAGGAAAAGGATCTACCGCCTGCAGTTGATTTTGATATTCTAGGTATTATCAACTGGCCTGAATTCTGAGATCACAATAGACGCGAAGGACTATAATGCATTAAGAGCTCGCTCAGGTACTGGGGAGCTAAACCATTTAGTGCTTTGTAAGTAATTAGCAAGATTTTAAAATCTATACAATGTTTAACAGGAAGCCAATGCAGTGTTGACAGAACCGGGCTAATATGGTCATACTTCCTAGTTCTAGTAAGAACTCTAGCTGCTGCATTTTGTACGAGCTGTAGTTTATTTATCAGGCGAGCAGAATAACCACCCAGTAAAGTGTTACAGTAATCTAGCCTTGAGGTCATGAACGCATGAACTAACTGTTCCGCATTTGTCATTGAGAGCATATGTCGTAGTTTAGATATATTTTTAAGATGGAAGAATGCGGTTTTACAGATGCGAGAAACATGGTCTTCAAATGAAAGATTGGTATCAAAGAGCACACCCAGGTTCCTAACTGACGACGAAGACTTAAAGGGTTAGTTCATCCAAAATTGAAAATTCTGTCATTTATTACTCACCCTCATGCCGTTCCACACCCGTTAAACCTTCCTTAATCTTCGGAACACAAATTAAGATATTTTTGTTTAAATCCGATGGCTCCGTGAGGCCTTCATAGGGAGCAATGACATTTCTTCTCTCAAGATCCATTTATGTACTAAAAACATATTTAAATTCATGTGAGTACAGAGGTTTAATATTAATATTATAAAGTGACGAGAATATTTTTGGTGCGCCAAAAAAAACAAAATAACGAATTACATAGTGATCGCCGATTTCAAAATACTGCTTCATGAAGCTTCGGAGCGTTATGAATCAGCGTGTCGAATCATGATTCGGATCGCGTGTCAAACCACCAAACTGCTGAAATCACGTGACTTTGGCGCTCCGAACCGCTGATTCGACACGCTGATTCATAATGCTCCGAAGCTTCATGAAGCAGTGTTCATGAAGTGTAAGATGGCCGGAAAATAAGAAAGAGTCCGTCTCGTAGGTAATGAAGACGACAGGTGAAGACGAACTGATGAAGAAGACTGAGGCACTCGCGTTGATTTTATATAGAAAAACACAACTACACTCCCCCGGGTTGGACTGGCCAATACCCAGCGTGAATTCTGAAGTGGGAAAAAGCTTCTTTGTCTCTTTCTTTTGTTTCACTCCAAATGCTACACAAAGCACGACCAAAACAATGTTGCATGCCTTTTTGTTTTTTAACCGGTAAAGGGCAAAAAGTTACACAGTATGAAATGAATAACAAATGAAAGTTATTAATTTAATTACATGAAAGGTCATTAACGGTTAAAACATAATAACAAACAAAAATTCCATTTACAGCCTGTCGGGAAGGATGGTCTGCCTTTGGATGCAGATGCTTCAAGTTTTTCAGTAGCCCTCAAACATGGGCTAGAGCTGAGGTATGTTACATTCAGCTTCTGATACGACATAAAAATCATATAAGAATATTCTTGAATAAGAATAAGCTTTATAAACATCTGTGACACCTGTCAGTTATCACAGGAAAGTCATTTCAACTTGTTCATCAGGTTAAAAACAAGAAATATGTTAACAGTAAAGAAATTACAATGGAGCTCCAGGATGCGAACATGCATCCCTGTGATAATACTAAAACATCATAACGGTATGAAAATACAGACACAACATATTTCATGTTATCATGAGAGGATCACTTAAAACCTTTATCTATGTGAAGTTATATCTAATCTATATACAGTATAACCAGAACCTTTTCTAGAAAAGTAGTCCCACCTCAAATGGCAGATTTTACATTTCACGGGTAAAATAATAACCAAAAAATAAACAGCACAGTGAGTGAACATTATTTCGATGCTAACTGAAGGCATGTCACAGATTTTGGAAGATTCGTTTAAAATAACATGTTCTTTGTGTTTGCTTCTGTCTCCGCCTCCATAGAAAAACTGTTTGAACTATAATGGGAACCTTGCTTCTGTACACAGCCATAAAGAGTACATGTTTATACAGAAGTTGGTTAGACAGACGACTCATGGCACACCATATACCTGGCTCGGAGGCTATGATGCTGCTGAGGTGTGCAATTAATTTTTTTTTTTTTTTTTGATCATGCCTTTTGTGTTACTGGGCATTTACACTTTCATTTACATTAAAACTCAAAAAAAGTGCACAAACATAGATGTGTTTTTATTATTTATTTTTGGTCCTCAGAATAGTTAATTTAGTGCATCGGCAGCCATGAGATGGGCACCACTCACCATGATAATGTCATACTCGAGTGTTTGTATCGTGAAACTTGATGCGAAATAGTATGGCTGATAGAGATAGTTGAGCAATTTAGCCCTTTCTTAAATATTTTCACATATTCTTTACTGATACCCTTTCTGTGAAATAATTTCTGTTTAGATTTCTGACATGTTTAAAGTGGGGTTATGGTTCATGAGGAATCATCTTTTAGATAAAATTAAGCTATGTAAACAATTTTTTCTCATCTGTTCACAGGAGGGAGTTTGGCTCTGGAGTGATGGATCCCTAATGAACTTACAAATATGGTCGCCTGGAGAACCCAATAACGATAAATATGAGCACTGCCTTGAGATGAACTCTGTCAGTAAGTAACTTCTGTTAATCCTCATGAAATAACATGATAAATGTTCCATCAATCTGAATTGTGTTAGACAATACATCAGAAGATTAGCAGATACTGCTTCATGTTATATTTTCAGAATATTTAACGTTGATAGTTTTCTATCAAGTACTATTAATCATGAGTCTACTATACTAAATAAACATTATTTTGTTTTTTTTGTTGTTGTTGTTGTTTTTTTTTCATAATACACAAATAAAAACAACTATTTTTTCTGTCTTGCAACAGATGGCAACTGGAATGATCACAAATGTTATGAAAAGAAGCCCTTTGTGTGTGCATATACCAGCATGTGAAGAATCAATGTAGAAGATACAAGCTCCTTTTACTCATTTACTTTCCATTAGAAATGTTCAATGGAGGCTAATAAATGTGTTAAAAAAGGTTGATTTTGCTTGTTTGATTTGTGTGTGTGAATGATAAGTTAATGACTCAGTGACACCTGTTAAACATCATTTTATAATTTGGGTATCACTCCCAAATTATAATTTCTCTTAGAAAATGGCTACCAACAGTATAAAAAATAAAATAAAATAAATAACAAAAATAAACAAACCCATGTAGATTAGAAATAAATAAGTAAAATTATAATGTGGAAAAGTCCTGTACCTTCATTAAATGTCAAGTATTTACCCCACATAAGCTAAAAATGATCCTAAACCAAGTAGTCTATATGACATTTTTTCATATGCTGCAACTTTCCCCAATTCTGTAACAGGGGCGGAGCTATGATTGACAGATTGTCCATCAGAAAAAAGACAAATTACAACAAATAAAAGTTGCCAGGGGGAAGTAAATATAAATGTTCAAAGAAAAGATATACATACATATACATAGATGAAAATCAAATAAATGTATTATAAAGTGTAAGTATGTAATTATAAAGATATGAGTGACAGGTGCACTAACACCTCATAGCACCAGTAACTCAACAACCCTACCTAGCGCGGTTTTCCTCAGCGTTTGTAATGTCTGCCACAAAGAAGACATCGGGGAGCTGCTTGAAGATCTCACCTTTAAAGAAAACTGTTGATTTTATACTTGAAAAATGTAAGTATTACTACTTAAAAATTAAGATTACCCCAGAATTAATTGCATTGCTAGCCCACCCCAACACTTACACACAATAATAATGATAAATGCTGACCAAAACTTATTTATATTACTTTTTTTTTAATGAAAATGATGTTTTAGTAAAACAAGTAAAATGTTTTCTTTCTTTCTTTCTTTATGTCCCCTAAGGGCAGTTGGTTTCACAGCAACAGGTTTCACCAGCATACAAATGACAATTTACAATACATTAAATATTTCATTTAAAAACACAAGACAACAACAGGCTCAAACAACTACGTCCACCTACTCCCCACATGCCAGAATTTATCAAAGAAATAGCAGTAGGAATAAATGAATGTTTGTACCTGGGAGAGGAAATCTTAACCGAGGGTAAAAGCTGAAACTCAGAATAGAGTGGATGGGAGGTAACTGTTGAGTGTCACAGACACGCCAGGCTCCAACATCCACCAATCACAGCGCACTCCATCCCCTGAGTACTAATCGTGCACACCTGCACCTCATCAGTTCACTCATCAGCACCCACATAAAAGACACTCACACACTCACCCTCATTGTCCGGTCTTGTTCATGTCAAGGTACTTGGACTCCCTGTACTACTTACCTGTCTCCGATCTACCTCCTGTGCTTCCCAGTCTGTGTGTGAGTGTCGTCAGCCTTCCTCGTCTCCAACCTGCCACTGCCATCTTCCCACTTCCATCCTGCAAACCGTAAAGGACATTATTACCTATTCATCATTCCACTTGCACCTCTACTACTTCAGCAAACTCGCCTGTTGTCACCTACTGCTCAACTTGTGTTTAAATAAACCATCTAATCTACATCTTTGGTCTCCGGCCCGTCTATACCGTAACATTGAGATAGATTGGGCTTTTCTAACTACCTGGCGATTATACAGATCAGTAGGATGACTTTGCTGAACTCCTAAAAATCTTACTGCTAGTGTTAACTATTTTCACCAATGCAGTCTTCGCCTTCACGCTAAGACTGCCATACCAGCATAACATAGCAAATGTTAAAAACGACTCAATATAAGATTTGCAAACCAGAGTCATTAGGGATCTATCAATGTTAAACTTGGATAGTCTCCGTAGACTGTACAGACGTTGCTGGCCCCTTTTACAAATCTTCTCCACATTGACATTAAAATCCAGCTTGTTGTCAATCAAATACTTATATGACTCCACAACCTCAACCTCCCGATCTTTAATAATTGTTCTCTTTATATCAATTTGAGTACGCCTAAAATTAATATGCATATCTTTCGTTTTTAACACATTTATTTGCAGGAATTCATTGTCACACCACTGAATAAAATCTTCTACCACATGGCCATGGTCGTCGTTTTCATCAGGCTGAATCATCTGCAAATTTTACAGTAAATCTATTATCATGCCTGCTCCTGCAATCATCATTGTATAAAATATACAGGAGTGGAGAAAGCACACATCCCTGAGGAGACCCTGTGGATAAAGACAGCACCTCTGACAAACACCCATTTACTCTTATACTTTCTGGATTCGATCAGTTAAAAAAATCAAGGATCCAACCAATAATACAAAATTCAAAACTCAAAAGTTTCTCTACTAAAATATGAGGTTGAATTGTATTAAAAGCAGATGAGAAGTCAATGAATAAAATTCCCTCTAGATGCTTAAGAACCAAATTCAACAGGATGGCCGTAGCATCCTCTACCCCACGCCTGGCCCTATAAGCAAACTGAAGAGGATCGAGAGAATCTTCTAGTCAAGTCACCTTTATTTATATAGCGCTTTTTACAATGTAGATTGTGTCAAAGCAGCTTTACAGTGATAAATGGTACATTATTTTGGCTGCACAGCAGCTCTTAAGGAATAGTGTCAATGCAGGCAGATCAAAGCACTGTTGAATATCAAATGTCAATTGTCAAGTGTCCCCAACTAAGCAAGCCAAAGGCGACAGCGGCAAGGAACCCAAACTCCAACAGGTGACATCAGGTGGCAAACAGGTGTTAAAATAGAGAAAAAAACCTTGGGAGAAACCAGGCTTAGTCGGGGGGCCAGTTCTCCTCTGGCAAACAGTGCTTTGTTACGACTCAGGTTGCTATCATAAGTCAGATAGGATCGCAACATTCAAAGTATTTAATTCAGATCCATCCAGTTGAGGATCGTATTCATCACACCGGTATGGACGGTTGTTGAGGAGATGCACCATCAGAAGGTAGGCAATCTCTCAAAACTCTTCATTACTAAAGAATAAATTAGTAAAAAAATGAATAAAAGTAACCATCACAATACATATACAAGTCAACAACACATGAAACAAAGCTTTATTCAAACTTATTGTTCTAACAATAATGACATTGTTTACAGGTGGTGAACCTCACATCCTACTGCCATCTCAACACATCTGTGCCAATTCTGCAGCTTTATTTTGATGAAGCAGCTGACCACCAACCTTCGCCATCCATCATGTTCCTCACTGCTACTCTCCTCAATGGGGACATTGTTGATCCAGAGGACGAGGAAGACCATGATGACGGCCTGAATATCAGTCAATGAAGCCTGACTTCCTGAAGCTTCATGACATTATTTGATGATGCTTTTGAAGCTTCTGAAAGCTGGGCTCCATTGTATGACCAGAAACTAGCAGGACAAACTTGACCTAAATCAATGTCTTTTGGTCTTTTTCTAGATGCTCTCGCTGGCTCTGGACTCACTGAGGATGAAGAGACCACAGCAACATCCGGGTCAGATGAGGCAATAAGGACAGGTGGAATGATGGAGGGTCTCATCCATGACACTGTACCATTCCCAGGATCTGCTGTGGCTCTCCAGTGCTCACACCAGCCTGAGGACATTTTACAAAATGTACAAACAGCATATAAAAGCAGTCATTTTAACAGCACAATATAATTTGTTACCTGTATTAGAAGTAACAAAATGTTTATATTACTTTACTTTATATTTTTGATGGTTGACTGTAACTCGTGAAAAACTTGAGGCTCAAAGAAATTATCCTTTATTAGCAAAGTGTTTCAAATCAGCAGAGAACGATAAATTAGACAATGTTATATTCTTAGTTAAAGATTGGTTTACTTGTGTGAAAATGGCACAAAAGTAATACTATAAAGAATAAGTGGAACATTGTTTATCAATTAGTAGTCTTTCGCCAGTAGGTTTTGTCATTGGCACATGATCACCTGTTGTCGGGACATATTTGGTATGGTCTTAAGCGTGACATAACACAAAATTGTAAGACTTGTCACATTTGTCAATATGCAGGAAAACATAACCAGTTGATTCCGCCGGCTCCTTTAGTTCCAATCCCTGTGTTGTGTGAACCTTTTGAACACTTCATAGTGGTTTGTGGGGCCTTAACCAAAATCAAAATCTGGTACCCAGCTTTTGCTTATGATCATGTGCACTGCTACCAGGTACCCAGAGGCTATTCCTCGGCGCAAAATTACAACCAAAGTGGTTGGCAAAAATGTTTTTCTACTTTTGGTTTACCAAAGGTTATACAAACCGGCCAGGGCACCAATTATACTGTGCTCACAAGTCGCTAAATATTACACACCGTATATCTAGTGCATATCATTCCCAAGATCAGGGAATGTTAGAAAGGTTCCACCAGACCCTAAAAGCAATGTTGAGGAAATATTGTATTGAGACAGGAAACGAGTGGGATGAAGGGGTTCATTTGCTTTAATTTTCAATTCGAGAAACTGTGGAGAAATCTCTCAAGTTCAGTCCATCAGAGTTGGTCTTCGGGCACACGGTGAGAGGACCTCTGCAGGTTTCTGAATGAACAACTCGTGTCGAATCCTGCAATGTCGTCCGATGGCAGGGTAAAATTATGTGTCATACGTAAAGGCGCCGATGGAAGGGGTGGTTTCTTGGTAAACAATCCAGACCGGGGATGGGCAACTTCGATAGTGACAAGGGCCAACATTTTTTTTCTTTAATACCAGGGGGCCAGATTACTAATCTACACTCGCACAGACATCAAGAATCAGCACACGAATCTCAACAATGGTGATATGCTTCATACCGCAATGCATGCTGGAAGCCACAATATTATAAAACTCATGGCTCCCAGCATGCACTGTGGCATGAAGCATATCACCATTGTTGAGATTCATATGCAGATTTTATATGTCTGTGTCTGAATGAAGAGTTTTTTTTTTTTTTTTTCAAATTAACTGCATTTTTGTTTATAACATTGAAATATGGAAGTTAATTATTGCCAGATGTTTTTTTAAATAAAAAAGCTTGTTGAATTGCAATGCAGAATGTCTGATCTGTGGCATCAAAATAGTGTAAGTGAAAATATATTAATATGAAATTACTACTTTTAGTCAGTTATCAGGTTAATCAATCATTTTTCTTTATAATAACTGTCATCTGATAATCTCTGTTTATGGCTTCTGTTGCAACAAATTATGTGTTTTGTTAAACACTGCTGACATAAAAAGTCAAGAGTCAAAACTGACATAAATCAAGAGTCAATCTGGCCAACTAAAGAAAACACAGATCACCATAATGGTGATCAACTATTTTCAATAAAACCTAATTAATTAACCTAGTTAATTCTCAAGAATAACTGTAGACAAATTAAAGTCTGTCTGGTTTGTAATAAGAGAGATTTAATGTCTTTTCAGTTGATTTCATCTAAGGCCAGGGCCAGCCCGCCGTATTTTACTAATACTATTTAAAGCTGCTGTATGTAACTTTTTTGGGGGTTAAAATCCCCAAAAAATCCCCAACTTTTTTGGATCCAAAATCAATTTTGAGCAAGTACATAACCAGCCAGTTTTCAAAACAATCTCCTTATCTTAGCCCAATTCACAATGGTGAGTTTGTAATAATGTTTTATAATTAAATCTGTATTGGTGGGTTTTTCACTGGAAATTCGAGCATGCAGCCGTTCATCTTTGCGTCATTACGTCACGTCTGAAAACAGAAAGAAAGAGTCTCAGCTAGTAGGATATTTGTGAGGATGCTGCTGGTAGCGGATCATTTATAGCGTTTTCTCATGGCAGCTGGAATAATTAAACTTATCATTTTGTTCATTGTAATCCAGAAAGGTCCAAATGACAATCATCAGTGACAAAAGGAGATTCACCTGTAGTCAAAAACAAAATTCTCCAGACTGCGGAGTGGCTACAGAAATTGAAATGATAATACACACTAAATACACAGTTGCGCAATGCTGATGTTGTTAACATTAACAATTTGAGAACAAAGTATAGCAATAATAATAATTTGCATGGTTTGACGTGATAAGCGCTAAGTGATCGTTAGATTTAATAACCATCGACAGTGCGATTTATGTTTTTTTCAAAAGTGGCAGATTCGTTACTTACTCCTTCAGATACCATTTTCCGGTAAAAATTCTTATTTTGGTCATACTTCCAAGATATAGAATCTGTGATTCCGAGGTACAGTATCCACACCGGTGTGGTGACTGACAGCAAACATTAGATTCATCCGCGCTGAGGAGCCGTGCCGATGCACAACCCACATAAAGATGATAATTCCGCAAATAACTGCAATTGCAGGTTTCAAACAGAGATGGCGACAAAGAGGCAAAACTTACAGACTGCAGCTTTAAATACAATTCAAATATAAAAAAAAGGCACAAAAACACTGCTTCACTGTTACTTTTTACACCCTGTTGGTGGTTCCCATTTGAACACTGTGCGGTGTTAACATCAGGGAATTCAATCTGTTCATGTGACTGTTATTGACATAAGTCTGTACAGCATCAGTATAAGGTAATCATTAGCTCATGCGAGTCATCGGTCAGCGTCTGATCATGTTTATTGAGTGTCAGACTCAAATCAGACTCCTCCTCTCACAGGTAACAGGAAGAACAGGTAACTGACTGCAGGAGGAGCATTTACCTGAAAAAATAAAAATAAAAATAATCTAAACGCTGCTGCTTTCTGTTTTTCTTTTGACCAAATCCTTGGCATGCTTCATTCAAAGAGTGTGCTTTATTACCGTTTGTGCTGTTTTTGATTTCTAAGAAACATTATTTGTGTGATCTGTCTGGAGTCGCATTCACTAAAGATCGATCTTCGACCTCCGACTAAAGTTCAACCTTTGCACCTGCAGGTAAGAAATCTCTCCACACCGACTCAAACACTGTGTTTGTTGTTACCAAACTCATGTTTTTTTATGTTTTCCTTAAGTAGAGTTTAATTAACTAATTTCTGTGGTAGAAATTTAATCATTGTACTCTGAAAAGAGAGTGAAAAAACGTATACATTTTATTAACAGTCTAATCGAAAACCATGCTTTCGATTTAAACCTATTTTGGGTAAAAGCAAATAACACTCCTCCTAAAAATGAGAATATACAATATTTTGTTAATTGGTATTTACAGACTGTTGGTGTGCCGCTTTACTGTTGTTTTTTTTGTTTTGTTTTTCATTTTATGTTTTTTTTTTGTTTGTTTTTTTCATTTGTATACCTAACTGATATAATTCATATTTTAGAGGCCTTTAAAGTTGTCTTTATTCATAATTTATAAAATAAAAACAACAACAAAATCATACACAAATTGTTAAAACTTTAACAATCTGTTTTTTATGTAAGGAAAATGCATTGATTAAATATGACATGGTCTAAATAATCTATTTACTTTATACAAATGTGTTTGTCTTTGGAGAATATTTCTAGCAAAATCAAAATTTAAGGTTTGAACTAAACCATAAATATAATTTAAGAAAAACGAATAAATTTGGCAGTAGCAAAAGATGGTCCAAAGGTTATTGGTTATTGCAAAACTCCATGTTCAGTGTTTGTATTTCACTGGCTGTATCATTTGCCTGCAGTGAGAAGAATGATAACTTGCCCTGACCTGATTCTGATCTTATTCCATATTTTTAATTCAGAGATGTCAGAGATCTGCTCCAGTTCAGATGATCCAGAGATCCGGATTCTTCTTATGGGCAGATATGGTTCTGGGGCAAGCTCGTCTGGAAACACTATAGTGGGGGACAAGAGGTTTAAAATTAAGAAGCATGAGTCTGAAGTGTGTGATGGTAAAACACAGATTGGAGAGAAGCAGGTGCATGTGATTATTTCTCCAGATCCACTGGATCCAGATCTGTCTAAAGAGCAGCTGGAGGAAATGAAAGAGCAGCTGGTCAAACGATGTTCAGCAGGTCTCAGTGCAGTTCTGCTCACCGTTCCTCTAGAGGAACACGTGAAAAACGAGGAAGAGATTCTGGATCATATTAAAAGTTTATTTGGTCCTGAAGTTCAGAAGTATATGATGGTCCTTTTCACACGTGGAGATGAACTGGAGGAAATGGATGAGCCATTGACAATTGAGGAATATCTACAAAGCAAAGATCATGCAGATCTCCAGGGACTGGTGACTAAATGTGAAGGAAAGTTTCACTGTTTCAATAACAAGAGTAAATCAGACAGTCAGGTACAAGAACTACTGAAGAAGATTGAACGGCTGATCATGAAGAACAGAGGGAAATTTACCGTGAAACAAATGAAAAGGCGTGACAGCAAAAGAGGTTATCCAGTCAATTGTAAGTTCTAGTATGTGTGTGTGTGTGTATATATATATATATATATATCTATCAGTGGTGTGCAGAGCTGTTTACTTAATTTTAATTAGTCTTCCCATTGACGCCATCATTTTGTTTATTCTGACTGACACACGGATCATGCATGTAAACAATAGGCAGGATTTATCACACAAACTAATCATATCCAATTGTAGCGCAATGGAGGCATTGCCTCCTCTCACGTGACTTCCCCCCATTCATTCTCACTTACCCCCCACAAAACCCACGGCACACTTTAGGGGCTCTGTTGATTCTCCATGAGCTCAAGGGAGGCACGAGAGACACAGACTCCTGCTGTAACTTTATCTGCGGATGTCGCTGTTGGACAGTGTTCTTTAGAAAAATGATCTCATCCTATGTTTTGAGGCCTTGGAGGCCTATGTTTTGAGGAGGAAACTGATAACTGATACTAATACTGCTACTGATTTCTCAATGACCCATAATAATAAACCCATAATAAATGTCATATTTACCTATGCCCTTCCTACCTGTCTAACAGATAGGAAAGGTACAGAAATATAAAAAAAGTCACCAAACAGTCTGCACTGCATGATTTATAGCCTAAATTAAATATAGATTAATCAATATTAAAGCTACAAAAATTCTTTAATCAAGAGCAGTGAGTAATTTATCTTTGTTCTTTCATTATCTTCAATGACATTGGTTGCTGTCACTTTAAGAGCACATGACGTGGATCTCACACACATCCCACTTTCTCACAACTCTTTACTTTCGTTTGAGACTTTATTTAATTCATTCAAGGCTGCTCTAATGAGGATACTCAACAAAACAGACATTTTTGGCATTATTGTGTGTTATTGTTCGTTCAAGCGTGACAGAGAACTCAATTCTGGCGATACTGGCGAGTGTCTTTCTGTGCGTCGTGCTTGTGACAGGACATTCACAGTGCGTTCTCTTTTTCTCTTTTGGTGCGCTTAAATTGTTTAAAAGCATTTGCATGAATAAGAATGTGATCATATATTGTAATGCTAGCCAAAGGATGACAGAAAAAATGGATGCCAAGTTAAGTGCGTTAAACTAGGAAAAATGTATCGCATGCGTTAACATTTACAGCATATATATATATATACATACACACACACACATATATATATACACACATATATATATACACACACATATATATACACACACACACACATATATATACACATATACATATACATGATTACAAGCAATATTATTAATTAAACTCAACAAACAGAATTGAGTTAGAATTAATCAAATAAATTCCTTAGATGTCAAGCATTTAAAATGAGTAAAATATCTGAATAACAGACAAAGATGAATTAAGATCTCTTTATTTTTTATTGCCCACATTGTAGACAACTGATGATAAGCAGAATCACTGAAGCAAAGAGAAACACAAGAATTAGATGTTGATGCTGATTTTATTGAAAATGTTTTCACTATTATGGTGATCAGTGTTTTGTTTAGTTAGCCAGTTTGACTCTTTGCTTTTTATGTCAGTTTGTGGGTTTTTGTAATGGTGTTTGCTAATTTGACACATTTTAAATGGTTGACTTTTAGTTGAATTTAATTAATAACATTGCTTGTAATCTGTTGCTACAATTTTATTGAATAGATAGAGCGTATTACTTTTTACAGTGTACTTTAAAATATAATTTATTTCTGTGATGCAAAGCTGAATTATCAGCATCATTACTCCAGTCTTCAGTGTCACATGATCCTTCAGAAATCATTCTAATATGCTGATTTGATACTCAGTTTGTCACAGTCACCAGCTCAGTCACCAGCACTACATTTCCCAGCATCCCTCTGGTTCCCCACCTGCACTCTATTTGCAATCACCCACACCTGAAAATCATCATCACCACTCATCAGCACTCCCTTTATAAGCTGTTACTATCCTCACCACTGGGTCCGGTCTCGTTTATGTGTTGTGTTTTTCCTGCTCCTGTATATTCTCCTGTTGGATTACGAAGTAAAGACTTGTTTGAATGTTCATCTTCTTCTACGTGTGTTCCCTACGCAAGCAGCGCCTGACACCGTTATTATCAATGTTGAAAACAGTTGTGTTGCTTAATATTTTTTTGGAACCTGTGATACTTTTTTCAGGATTCATTGATGAATAAAAGGTTAAAAAGAACAGCATTTATTCAAAATATAAATCTTTTCTAACAATATAAATCTTTACTATCACTTTTTATCAATTTAACACATCCGTGGTGAATAAAAGTATTCATTTCTTTAAAAAAAAAAAAAACGACAAAAAATGACTGACCCCAAACTTTTGAACGGAAGTGTATATTGTTACAAAAGATTTCTATTTTAAATAAATCCTGATATTTTTTAACTTTTTATTCATCAAAGAATCCTGAAAACGTATCACAGGTTATAAAATAATATTAAGCAGCACAACTGTTTCCAACATTGATAATGAATCAGCATATTACAATGATTTCTGAAGGATCATGTGACACTGAAGACTAGAGTAATGATGCTGACAATTCAGCTTTGCATCGCAGAAATAAATTATATTTTAAAGTATATTAAAATAGAAAACCATAATTTTAAATTGTAATAATATTTCACAATATTATTGTTTTTTCTGTATTTATTATGAAATAAATGCAGCCTTAATGAGCATAAGAGACTTTGTTCAAAAACATTAAAAATAGTAACGTTTCCAAACTTTTGACTGGTAGTGTGTATATAATTGTCCCGAAAACTTTTGGCAATATAGTGTGTGTGTGTATATATATATATATATATATATATATAATTTTCCATTGATAATGACTTTAGAGTAAAGATATAAAGTGATTTGTTCACTAAGTTTATTACACTATTCATATGGGAAGAATTCTTAGAGTGTGTTTTATTACTGATTTGATTTGATCTAAAGTTTCAGGAGAGTCTCCAGCTCAAGAACCTGATGAGCTTCATATGATTCCTGAGAGGAAAGACCAGATCAGGCTTGTTCTGCTGGGAAAAACTGGATCTGGGAAAAGTGCCACTGGAAACACCATCATCGGCAGAAAAGTGTTCAAATCTTCAGCCAGTTCAAAGTCTCAAACGAAACAGTGTCAATTAGAAACTACAGAGAGGATGGGTAAAGAGATCTCAGTGATCGACTCACCTGGACTTTATGATACTGAACTCAATGGAGAGCAGATTAAATCTGAAATAGTGAAATGTGTAACATACGCTTCTCCTGGACCACATGTTTTTATCATCATCATTAGAGTGGGTCGATTCACTGAGGAGGAGAAAAATACAGTGCAACATCTCAAAGAAGTGTTTGGAGAACAGATACTAAAATACACCTTGATCCTCTTCACTTACAAAGATCAGTTAGAGAAGCAGAATAAAACCATTGAGCAGTACCTAGAGGAAGGTGAACCAGATC
Source organism: Elopichthys bambusa (assembly GCA_037101425.1). NCBI lineage: Eukaryota > Metazoa > Chordata > Actinopteri > Cypriniformes > Xenocyprididae > Elopichthys > Elopichthys bambusa. The sequence continues at coordinate 2,356,100 of CM074435.1, read as the reverse complement.
TCAAAAAACTCGTTGACAGTTGTGGAAACCGATTCTTCTGTCTGGACAACGAGTCTGCCAGTTTCCCACAGTTCAAAGATCTGATCAGTAAAATAGAGACAATGATGGAAGAGAATGGAGGGACGCACTTTACAAGTGATATGTTTGAGGGAGCAGAGAAATGCATTCAGGAGATTCAGAAGCAGAAGTTAGATGAGAAAATGAAGCAGTACAAACAGGAGCACAAACGGCTCACTAAAACCGAATGGAGGAAAATATACTGGCGTTTAGTTGAGGAGTCACGACGAGAAGCTGAGCAATCTTTTTCTGATAGAAATCTGCAACTACTGGGGAAGACAGTGACCAGTGAGGAGGGAGCGAGTGACACAAAGGAATCTGAGCACAAAGTAACTGGTCCTTTTAGGGCAGTTATACTTGCATTCACAGAGAGGATGTGTGTGATTCAGTGAAAAACCACAATGATCAGATGCAATAAATCTCAGGTGGTCTAGTGCTTTAGCTTTACCTTTATGCATTGGTATTGCAAACCTAATATTATTATTTTTATTACTTGAATTAACCACATCTTTGCGTTATTGTTTTTCAATTCAGTTCAGTGTTAATTCAGTTTAGTTCAATAACTGTATAAAGTTCATCAATTATGAAACAAAACTGATTCAACGATAAAGCAGACAACAATAGAGTCATCATTCAGCTCAGTTCAGTTCAAGTTTTGCTCTCATCTGAAAGTGTCAGTGCAGTCAAATCAATTTTATTACTGAATATTAAACCCCAACTAATCAAGCCAACAGTGACAAGAAACACAAACTCTATCAGGTGACAGAAATGGAGAAAAAAAAAAAAAAATCCTTGAAAGAAACCAGTTCTGCTCTCACTAATCCTGGTGAACCACAAACTTTGGTTACATTTACACAAACATCAATTTCTCAGTTCAGGATAGTTGTAGCTCCTTATCTTTAAAGCACATGATCTTTCAAGCAATCGACTTTACAATAAGTGGACTACTTGTGATGGACTGACCCTTGAGAGAAATGATGCATCTTAATCCTGATTCACTTTAGTTTATCCAGCTGTGCTAAAGTGAGCTGAACAAATAAAATAGCTTCAATCTGAGCTGAACTGAAACTGTAACAAGTGCCCTCAACCGTAGGTTGGAGCAATGGACAAGTTTCTAAGTTAGAACAGAATTAACACTGACAGTAAATAAATCACAAAGTCATATAAGGAAAATATTTTAAAAAAAAATATATATATATATATATATATTATAATTGAGCAGTCACATGAATAACATGAAACAAAATTGGAAACAACAACAATAAAATGGTACACAAAATATGAATTCTCTGTGTTGTCTTTGGTTTTAAGATTTGATTTCCCTTTTTTTCATCAAACAATTTAGATTTTAATAAGACTTGTATTTAATTTAGTTGTATTTTGGACAGTGGTGGACGAAGTACACAAATCAAGAACTTGAGTAAAAGTACATATACGTATAATAAAATATTACTCAAGTGAAACTATTTAGTGCTCCTTTTCAATTTTACGTGAGTGAAAGTACTTTATTTTTAATGTACTTAGGTAAAAAAGTACGGATTGATGAATGTTTTTGTTGTTATTTTATATAGGCCACTTATATAATTTTATTTTTATATAATCCTATTGCTCAAAATAATTATGAATGATAATGAATTGTCAAATAGCCAGCACTAGTCAGTATGGATGGAAGATTAGTGGACGCAGATACGTAATATGTAATGTGTGTTGACAAACAATATAAAAACAAACAAAACATATATGGCTAAATACATAACATTTTAAGAAATTGCTGCAGCAGCGGGGAAGATGAACGTGCATGTGTTATTTTGATTTGTGTTAGAGTTGCACGATTCTGGATAAAATGAGAATCAAGATTTTTTTTGTTTGTTTGTTTCTTTCAAAGAGAAATCATGTTTCTCCCATGATTCTGAATAGACAACTAAACAAAATTGCGTATAATTATTTACTAGAGGACAAAATATGAATTGCTGCAGTCTATTTAAAAAAAAAATTAATTTAATCAAATGGGTTTGAATGAATGATTTAATGACTCGCTCATAACTTCTTCACTTGTTTCATTACTGGATGAATCAATATTTTTGAACAAATCTTTTGAATGAATCATTCAATGTCAAATACATTTTATGTAATCGATACAACCGTTATTTGAAGCGCCAAGTTTTAAAATGTGATTTGATCTGACTGAATCGAGATCGCGATCTGTAGACACACTGATGTGGACGTGTCGCATTAAAGCATTTCAGTGGGCTTAAACAGATCGCCCGACCTACATTAGTAGGCTGACTTACTTTTCGCCATCAGTCGTGCGCGCACTCGAGAATCCCCAGTTCTTGGCTGATTTTCAGTCAGACAGTGAAATTCAATCACTGGAGAGTCGCTCTGAACGGATCATTGAATCAGTGATTTGTTGACTCGAGAACAGCTGCAATACGATCGTTCCAATTCGCGAATGAATTGTTGATGTGATTTGTGAACCGATTTAACAGGATGATTGAAAAGAATCAGTTCGTGCACGAATCGGACGCCGCGTTTGCGACTCTGAGCATGTGACGATTTCTTCATTTTAAAATAAGGAGTAACGACATGTTTTATGAAACGTAGTGGAGTAAAAAGTACGATCTTATGCTTTGAAATGTAGTGAAGTAAAAGTAAAAGTTGCTCAAAATAAAAATACTCGAGTAAAGTACAGATACTTGAAAAATGTACTTAAGTACTTCATTACTGTCCACCACTGATTTTGGACAGCTCTTAAGCTTCACTGTCTTTTTATTTTTTGAGTTTAGGGTTCTTATTCTATTTTGCTTTTAGTGTTTGAACTTCCTATATCATTTTAGACAAACCAAATAAACCCTCAAACAAGGTACAATGTCATATAACCACAATTCAACCAAACTGGAACTTCTTATCACAACTGAAATGCTCAAATAAAAAGAAAACCAAATCCAAAATCGCTCAACATTTTTAAATAAATCACATTAACATTCAGAAGATATGCAAACGATCTTTACAGCGTTCATAATGATATGCATAGAAACAAATCTTCCAAAGAAAATACAATACAGATCACCCGCTTCAGATTCAGAGGAGCTTCACTATCAGCTAGCATCCACGCTTAAATCAGAAATCATCATTCTAAAATGATTTATCCTCAACCATAAAGTATTATAAAACCATTTTAAATGAATCATAACAATAGAAACATTTTTTAATAGGATTTTATGTCAAAATATACAATAACAACAAAAAAACTATTGCAACAAAAAGAAACATAATACACAATACTTTCCCTGTAGCATCTGGGCCAATCAGACACACACAAATTATTAAAACTGTAACAAAGGCAGCTAACACCAAGCCTTTGGTTACAGGACACGTGGAAAACTGATACGGTTTATGACCCAAAGGAATTTAGAGAGTATTTTGGCTCACTCAATGATTGAAAAGAACAGATAAACCCTTTTAATCTAATATATGTATTCATTTTTGTTTCAGAATTGCCTACCATGGTTAACTAAGATCACATGGGTCGCATGTTTGGTATCTATGAACGCCAATCTTCGTTCTCGATTTGTTAATTTACATTACATGTTACTAACTCTGTGACACATTAGAATGACAATAATCTAGAAGGTTCTTCTCTCAAACACCCAAGCCAATGTCTTATGCTAATATCCAGCTAGAGGACAAAGAGTTGTAAAAGTTCCCTCCAAAGGAACAACTCCTTATTGGCTCAGTCACCTCCAGAGGGTGTGGCATCTTAACACTTTACAAATCACTGATCACAAGATCACAGCGGTTCCTTTACTGATAAACGCTGATGTGAAGATGATGCTGAACTATAAAATGTCTGAAGACCCTCAAGCTTGTGCCAGGCTGCAGCCTTGTCTTTCCATTCACCAAAGATCCTCTGGTTCTCTCTCATCAAGACAACTTCAGCAAAGATCAACAGGAGCCTCCACAAAATGCATCAGGACAGTTTTAATTCAAATGGGCGAGACATGCAAGTATCAAACTTAGTCTCATTATTTGATACATTAAGTATCCTTACCCCCCTTGAAGGGCGTGTTAGAACTAAACTGATGGTTTGCTCAAGGCTGTTGATCTGCTGAATTTCAAACAATGCTGTAACTTCTTGCTTTCCTGTATTCTGCTAAATATTTGATTATGGTTGAATCTATTTTTTTCAAGTTCCCTGAACCCTAAACTTTAGCGGAGTATTTTTTAAAAAATATTTCGTGTTAACTTAAATCTTAAATGAACTCAAAAATGGCACATTTTAAGTAAAAGGTCCTTTCCATTATAAGTTAGTTATACTGTTTGAGTTTACAGTGTATTTCTTTTGACCTAATTTGCTACAGGTGTATTATCTTCACGATAATGAAATACTGAAAAGCATTAATTCCAATCTGTCTTTGCCTGATACATCTTACCACAGAAGTTATCATTAACTAAATCTGTTTATTTTATTTTATTTATTTATCTAACTTTAATTTTTATATGTTACATACTCTAGACATCGTTAATAGGGAGACGTAACATAATTGGATGGCTGAAATTAGCATGTAGAGTATCTTTCTTCTTTTTATAAAGCATGTTGGAGCAATTTGTGAAGATATCAAGCTTGCTCATGGCATTTAATTTGCAGAGTTTCCTTAATAATCCCTCGTTAGAGGCTATATCAAAAAATGGACAAAAGATGATTTGTTAACAATAGCTACCCACTTTCATATTCCTATTCTAAGGTAATCGCTAAAAAAAAATTAAAGCCGAAGTATCTGCTGTTTGAATTAGAAATTTTGCCTGATGTAGACAAAGAGGCCGATCTTTTTGGCGAGGTGCAGGATGTTACTGAAGCAGGTAAAGTGGAGGTAGAGATGGCCAAGACAGAGGCTGAGGCTGATGTTGGGGCAGTTTTGCCATTCTTTAGACCCTTTTCACCAAGTAGTCCCAGTTCAAGGGGGGAGGTACAGATGAAAGTGTGAATTTCACGGCTCCATATGGAGGTGGAAGAACAAGCACAAGCCCGCCAAGCAGAGATAAATGAACAGATTTAATTTAGGCTTTTACTCGCATGTAAATATTGATCAGCGAACATGAGCAGAAGCTCAACCAAACCTGCTTCACATGTGAGAACAAACCTCTTCCGGAAGCTCAAACGTGCTGCATAACACACGAGAATGAACCTCATTAGTTATGCAACATGTTTGAGCTTCCAGAAGAGGTTTGTTCTTGTGTGTTATTCAGGTTAGGTTGAGCTTCTGCTTATCAATGTTTACATGCGAGTAAAAGCCTAAATTAAATCTGTTCATCATAAGTGACTGATTCTCTTCAGAAAATTCTCTGCGCCGAATTTGAACACTTCTCACTAGATCTCGTAGCAATGTTGTTAATTCTGTGGCGAAATATATTGCTTTCTTTACTGGATCTCCCAGCGATCTGTAGTAATAGGGACGTGTGATAAAGATCGGCTTGTTAGTAGCTCGTGCTGCACTGACATTGGTCCAAACTGATAAACGGTCCTTGAAGCACAAATGAGTAGCGCAGTTTCGTTCCGCTTTTATTACATTCGCCATTTGACTTTTAGCAACGTTATGTTGGTTACGCCAGCGCGAGTGTTAACAAATTTTGATCGCACCGGCAGAAAAAAGCGACCATTTAGTCACAGTCTGGAGCTGTGCAAACAGCAGTCTCATTCAATCTTAGTCAAGTGTGGAGTAAAATACAGTTTATTAGGCAATTAAAAGCTTTACTGAGAACTTTGAAATAGAAAGCCCAAAAAGCAAACATAATACCTGATTCAGATATAACAAATTATAAAATCACTTTTTCCTGAGACAAATACAATGAGCAGACAATAAAAGTTGTTGATAAAATAACTTAAAGTTGATAAAATTCCGTTCGGCCTAGGGTTATCTCCCCGCACCTTCACGAAGTGTGTGGATGCAGCACTGGCTCCTCTAAGACTCCAGGGCATTCGCATACTAAATTATATCGACGATTGGTTGATCTTTGCTCGATCAGAGAGTATGGCGGCTCTACATCGAGATGTAGTTCTTGCTCATATGAGAAGGCTCATTCCAGCCCAGACGACCACCGGTTTAGGCATGGAGGACAATGCATGCTCTCCTGCTCGTATTGCTTCAGTTCTATCAGCTGTGAATGCGATAAAAATAGGCCAGTCGCTCACTGTGAAACAGTTTCAGAGACTGTTAGGCCTCATGGCAGCAGCGTCCAACGTGATACCTTTTGGCCTACTGTACATGAGACCTTTGCAGTGGTGGCTCAGGACCAAGGGGTTCTCCCCAAAGGGAAATCCTTTTCGCACAATTAAGGTCACACGGCAATCCCTCTGTGCCTTGGTCATGTGGAAAAAGCCTTGGTTCCTGTCCCAAGGGCCTGTGCTAGGAGTTCCTTGTCGTCGCGTAATGCTAACTACGGATGCTTCCCTCACGGGTTGGGGAGCAATCATGAGTGGTTGCTCAGCACGGGGTCTGTGGGAGGACCATCTACTTTCCTGGCACATAAATCGGCTGGAAATGATGGCGGTGTTTCGAGCTCTCATACACTTCCTCCCAGACCTAAGGGACCAACACGTGTTGGTCCGTATGGACAACACGTCTGTGGTCTCTTATATAAATCATCAGGGGGGTCTGAGGTCACGTCCTCTATGCAAGCTGGCCCATCGGATCCTCCTGTGGGCTCAGGGGAAGCTGCTCTCGCTCAGGGCAGCTTACATTCCTGGGTCCCAGAATCAGGGAGCGGACATCCTGTTGAGACAGGGGCCGAGGCCCGGGGAGTGGAGGCTTCACCCCGAGGTGGTGGAGCTCCTGTGGCAAAGATTCGGTTGTGCAGAGGTAGACCTATTTGCATCTCAGGAGATCAGCTGTCAGCTTTGGTTCTCCCTCACTCATCCAGCACCACTTGGGCTGGATGCCATGGCACAGACTTGGCCCACGCGGCATCTGTATGCATTTCCCCCGATCGCTCTGCTCCCGGGAGTTCTGGAGAGGGTTCACCAAGCTGGGGTTCGGCTTCTGCTCATAGCCCCACTCTGGCCAACCAGGGTTTGGTTTTCGGACCTAGTATCCCTTCTAGACGGTCCCCCTATGGAGATCCCTGTCAGACGAGACCTCCTGTCTCAGGCAGGAGGCACAATATTTCACCCTCACCCAGAGTTATGGAACCTGTGGGCGTGGCCCCTGAGGGGGCTCACCTCATAGATTTAGGTCTCTCTACCGAGGTGGTTGAGACCATCCTCCGATCCAGAGCTCCTTCCACTAGAAGACTTGGTGTGAAGAAAATAATTTGGACCTAGCTAGTTGTGCTGTGGGTTCTATTCTCAAGTTCTTGCAAGAAAGTTTCTCCGCTGGATTATTCCCTTCCATCATGTCTGGAGTTTTCTCCAGGCATGGTCAAAGCCTTTCTTCACCCGAGACCCGGTTATGTGCCTAAGGTCCCTACTAATGTTGCAGGGCGTATCACGCTGCAGGCCTTTTGTCCTCCACCTTTTACTAACCCTGATCAGGAACAACTTAATCTGTTCTGCCCAGTTAGGGCTTTAGATGCATATGTCCACAGAGCTGCCCTGTGGCATAAATCAGAGCAGCTGTTTGTTTGCTATGGCTCACCTAGAAACAGTTACCCTGCATCTAAGCAGAGGATGAGCAAGTGGGTGGTTGACGCTATCTCACTTGCCTATGAATCTGCCGGGCAGCAGTCTCCTTTGGCTGTCCGGGCTCATTCTACTAGGAGTATGGCTGCCTCCAAAGCTTTGATCTGAGGAGTCTCCCTGCATGATATTTGCAATGCAGCAGGGTGGTCTTCTCATCATACGTTCATCAGGTTTTACAACCTAGATCTCGACTCCAATCCGGGGTCTTCTGTTCTCTCGTCTTGATACACTCAGGCATTTGAGACTATGGCATAGTGGGTATAGCGTTCCCACCGCGTTTGACGCAGCGGGAGTTCCCACGAAAGGGAACGTCTCGGGTTACGTATGGAACCCTGGTTCCCTGAATAGGGAACGAGACACTGCGTCTCCCTGCCATACTCCCAGCATGCCTGAGAGCTCCTTACTTCATCCAATCAGAAGCTGGCGTTCTTTCGGGTATGCTTTATAGTTTCCTGGTCAGTGACGTCACCCGCCTATGATGTTCCGTCACGCTATTGGACAGTTTACACATGTGCTTCACGACGCAATCACGCAGAGGCGTTCCCACCGCGTTTGACGCAGTGTCTCATTCCCTATTCAATGAACCAGGGTTACATACGTAACCAGAGATGTTTTCATAATCCTTGGAAATCAAACTCAAAGTCGAAAATTAAAATTAGATTAATCGCACAGGCCTGGGCAAGAGATTCTGGATTGCGAATAACAAAAATGCATCATAGACAAATGTCTTGATATTATCGCATATAGGAACAGTTGGCAAGGTACAATTAGCTTGATAACGTTTATGTAGGAATAATAAATAGTAAGTGTATCTTCTTAATTTCAACAGTACTGAAAGCAGAACCAATTACGTCTGAGCTTATCGATACTACAGTCTTTCGTAATTAGTCCCAGGGCCCGTTTAATGCCGGCTCCGGTACCATCCCTACTTACAAGAGAAACAAAGACGGATCAGTTTCAAAGCTACATTACAGAATATCTTACATCTTTGTTTTCTAGATACATCATAAGAGGAATAACTAGTTGTTTTAAAAACAACAGTTAAGAACAAATTAAAAATAAATCTGTCTCTCTGAAGTGTTCAGCCTCTTCTCTTCAGCTTCCTGAACAAGAACGGCTTGTAAAAAGCTTCTACATTTCTTCATAAAACAGTGAGCAAACTACAATACATATGCATAATAAGTAGTGTTGTCAAAAGTATCGACTTCGTTACCAAGTCGGTACTGACATTCTAAAAGTTTGACGATACCAGCATTTCCCTCTAGCATTTCGAGCACTGTTGAGCGGATTCCTAAACATCTCCGATTGGCCCTTGTGTTGACTCGCTCAACATATGTCTCTGATTGGCTGACAATGATATCTTTGACGCTCTTCACAGAGCGCTTACACAGATGCACACGGGAGCGTTTGAAAGCAGGCGTCTATCTGTGGTTCCCTAATACATCCCCTGATAGCTGGATCCGCCGATAGACACCAGGTATAGGGCAACTGAACATAATATGACACTCATAAGAAAGCACAATAATTTCATTTATATCATGAAGCAAAATGATATACAAGAATAAAACTTTTTGACATTGCTCTTTGGGGAGGAACTCCATCTTTAAGTTTATCTGAATCTCACAGTTGAATCTGCTGGTTTTGAAGATGAACTTTATTCACTGTGAAAACTTTAGATAATGTTTCTTTATCATGTCGGGTTTAATCGCTGGTTAGGACAGATTTATCCAGATGATATTTTATTGCTTGATGCATTATTGTGTCGCATTTGGTGAGAATGCGGCATCAGACCTAAAAGAGCTGGATCGGAAGAGGATTTACTTACTGTGATTGTTTTTTGTATGTCTGTGTAGAGAAGATGAATGATTGAAATGCCTCCCGCATGCAGTGCTGTGATGTGATTTTTCTCCAATGTGGATCCTCTCATGTGTTTTCAGATGTCCTGACCGACTGAATCTCTTGTCACAGTATGAACACTTGTAAGGTTTCTCTCCAGTGTGGATCCTCATGTGTCTTTTCAGATGTCCTGACCGGCTGAATCTCTTGTCACAGTGTGAACACTTGTAAGGTTTCTCTCCAGTGTGGATCCTCTCATGTGTTTTCAGACATGATGACACACTGAATCTCTTGTCACAGTGTGAACACTTGTAAGGTTTCTCTCCAGTGTGGATCCTCTCATGTGTTTTCAGACATGATGACACACTGAATCTCTTGTCACAGTGTGAACACTTGTATGGTTTTTCTCCAGTGTGAATCCTCTCGTGCACTTTTAAATCACCGGCTCTTCTAAAAGTCTTTTCACACTCAAAGCACATGTGCTCTCTTACACCAGTATGTATTTTCTGATGTGCTTTTAAATATTCTAGACATGAAAAACTCTTTCCACACAAATAACACCAATGTGGTTTCTCCTTCAGGTGCTTCTTCAGGGTTGAAGACCACAAAAATGATTTGCCACATTGATCACATGTGAACAGCTTCTCTCCAGTGTGGGTGTTCATGTGTCCCTTAAGGTTTGATGATTGTGTAAAGCTCTTCCCACATTGATCACATGTGAACGGTTTCTCTCCAGTGTGGGTGTTCATGTGTCCCTTAAGGTTGGCTGATTGTGTAAAGCTCTTCCCACATTGATCACATGAAAATGGTTTCTCTCTAGTGTGGATGTTCATGTGTCCCTTAAGGTTGGCTGATTGTGTGAAGCTCTTCCCACACTGATCACATGTGAACGGTTTCTCTCCAGTGTGGATCCTCATGTGTCTCTTAAGGTTGGCTGATTGTGTGAAGCTCTTCCCACATTGATCACATGTGAACGGTTTCTCTTCAGTATGAACTCTCATGTGAACATCAAGATTACATTTGTTTGTGAAACTCTTCCCACACTGAGTGCAGGTGAAATATGCATTGGCTCTTCTTTTCTTTAAAACTTTCTGTTTGGTCTGAGAGCAACTCAAAGGATTTTCTCCATGATTGTTCTCATCACGTTTAATCAATTCTTTTTTCTCCTCATTTTTTTCAATCAACTCTGAAATAAAAGTAAAAATGGTTCATTTTCAGTAACTTGTTTAAAAAAACAAAAAAAAAAAACTGAGAAATGTGAAGGACATAAAAAGTAAACCCTGATGTAACAGTGGAAAATAGACAATTGCTATAGAAAATGTTGATCATTTTGATGCATTTTTATTAATTGTACATGAACGAGGTATATTGATCTTCATATTATTATTTTTAAAACATTATAGGCACAAATCCCAAAATATATTTCATTAACCACACAATTTTCTAACATTGTTGAACAAAATGTACCCAGTTCATAGAAAGTGTCCCTTATTATTTGATGCTTCAGCTATTTTATTTCACAGCTCCAATGAAAACAAATCTAAATCTAAACTGCTTTAAGCTTTATAACCTTCAGCATTATTAATAAAGAATAAACACCAACCTCTTTGTTCTTCAGTGTGTTTCATTCTGCAGGGTTCGGGATCACTCATGTTCTCACTGTCCTCTTTAATAAACTCAGTCTTTGCAGATTTCAGCTCTGGGAATATTCCAGCATTTATTGGTGAAATCACTGAAGGCAGGATTGTTGTGGGAGGAGCTTCACTGAACATGAACTTCTGTGTGAAAGAAGATTAGCCAAAATCAATGCTCAGTTACTGTTTTATTTTTTTTTTACTAATTTATAAAATTAAGCATTTATGTAAGTGAACCAGATGCCCTCCAAATTCTATCAATGAAGCCTCACAAATATAAAGTGTTGCCTCTGTAAATCATTATATCACTATATTAAAAGTAACAGCATCGACACAAAGTGCACTTCAATTTAAAATGCTCATTCAGTAACACCGCACTCACTCAGAATGTGTGAATTTCCACATGTGTATTTCTGTTTTGCCTGTCTTTCTATTGCTAACATTTCTATCCATATTTTTTTTTTTTTCATTCTGCTCCTTTATATTAACATATAAGATGATTAGAAATATAGAAAAGGAAAAAAATATAATGTAAACTAATGAAAAATTAAAGCATAAACAGAAATTTGATGACACCCATCTTCATTAACATCTATGGGTATATATATAACTACAGTAGAGCACATCATGTCTAAATATGGTTTGATTCTCTACAATCAGAAAAATAAAGAAATGATTAACATGTAGTTTTACATGTGCAGAAACTGACAGAGAAAAAAAATATTCTTATTTAAACACAAATTTACCACAAAAGTGAAAATGTTAATTTTTCCAGTGTCTACGATTTTGTTCATATTTACATGTAGATTTTAAATGTCCCACATGGCTCGTCAGTGCCAAGTAATTAGCAGCATCGGTTTCGAATATTATTCATGTAAAGTAACTTAACAAATTTGATCTGCAAAATAAAAAACGTCAGAGAAATAACGTTAGTAAAATCGCAGCATTAATACAGAGATTGCTTCTTATCCATTCCCATCACAGAACACGAGACATTCAATAACAGCAACATTATCACTCCAAACAATCATTCACACGAACACATAAAAACACAAAATCGCCTTAAAGGGTCATGAAACCGCAGAACACATTTTTTGAGCGGTGAACAGATATGTATAGGCTGCACACTAACACTAAAGGTACTCATTAATTTTATTTAAAAGTTGAAATTAGTTATTTTTGCACAGTTATTTCTGTCTTCCGGTTTGAAAAGCAAAGTCGAAGCAACGTCACAAAGTCTGACGTCATCGTGTACTACCGGCAATTTCCGGAGTGCTGATTTCGACCAGCCCATACTGGAGCTGACGTCAACAGTTTATGTATTTATTCATGACATAAAGCTCATTCAATCCAATCACTGCGCTGTAGTATGCATATGATTATAATTGCGGTATTATGCATGAGGAAGTATCACTTCTCTCGCCTCATTCAGAGACATGGGTCTGTGCTCGTTTCCTCAGTGCTACAACACCAAAATGTGTTTTCCTGCAACCAGAGCAGAAGTTTGGGTGCATGTGGATTGTTTTGCTGTAATTGTAAATGGAAAATATGTTCGCATGAGATCGCATTACAGCAGAGAATTCAAATGTCACAAAAGTGCTGTTCATTCACCGCACCTCTATGTTTCCCTCAGCACAGCTAGCATGAGTGTTGTTTGTATTTTGCCCACGATGTGGTCAGAACTGGAGTTTGAATACGAACACATCAAAAATACAATTGTTATGATATTCACGTGGAGCGCGCATATGATCGGTTACAGCGCGGAGCTCCGCGATGAGTTTAACAACACTAGCCACGTGGCTCATATACATAAAGTATCCGTGTTTAAAGTTTTTATAGACATATTTCACATATTCTCCTGCACCAAACATGAACCAGCACAGTGTATGCACACATACTTCATCAAGTCTTCTTCAAATGAAATATATGTGCAAACTGGACACTGATACAGTGGTGTATCCTATCTGAACACGATTATTCTAATAGACAAAAGACATGATTTAACATGATTTCCTCACATGCTCGTGTAAGTGTTTGTCAGCAAACACACAAAACAGCGCTGTACTCGATGAAAACAAGAAAGAAACGACCTCGTATACTGTTACAGTAGTTTAAAAATGCGAAATACTGTGAACTGCTCACCTCTCCTCAGAAGACTCGACGCTGACTGACCAAGACGACGTCGTCATCGCCACGGACCGACAAAACATCTATAAAACAACACATCAAACAATAATAAGGGTTACTAATGTAGACAGTCTCTAATTCAATCTGAGTCATGTGTGGAGTAAAATATAGTTTATTAGGCAATTAAAAGCAAATGTTGAGAAATTTAAAAAAGCAAAAAAAAAAGCAAACATAATAGCCACTTAATGGCTTTCAGATATTAAAACTAAAATTATATATATATATATATATATATATATATATAAATATCAATTTTCCTGATGCAAATACAATCAGCAGACAATAAAAGTTGTTGATAAAATATATAAAGATAACAATGTATTAATAAAAAGGTAACATTTAATCAACAACTACTCAAAGCAAATACAAAATCAAGTAAAAGTGAAAACTTGTAAGTATTATTGAGACACTACAGTCCAGGGCCAAGTGCACATATGTTTGAGGGAAAAAAAAAAAAAAGAATATATATATATATATATATATATATATAAAATACAGCCAGCAATGACATTGAGGGGGATTATTTAACCACACTATTCTGAGATGAGCTGTCAGTGTCAGATTTCCTAAACGGAAGATCGATTCAAGTTAAAATAGGAACAGATATTTCAAATAAGCATAAGAAAATTGAACACCACAAGGGAGTGCTATAAATCCTACACTTTTTTCTTTGATGATAAATTATATATTTAGTAATGTACCTAATGGCATGAATAGATCATTGCTTGCAGATGATGGGCCGCTTTGGAAACGTGGGAAAAATGTGGAATATGTAGTTAAGAAAATTCAGGAAGGAATACATCAGGTTGAAATGTGGGGAATGGAATGGGGTTTTAAGTTTTCTGCTGAAAGTTTTCTCTGGAAAGAAAATTAAAGATATTAAACTGAAATTATATAGGAATAATCTGGAAAGAGTTGAGAGTTTTCGTTTCTTGGGGGTGTGCTTTGATTCACGAATAACATAGAGATCACATATCAAACAAGTAAATGTAAAAAAGTATTAAACATTATGAGGTGTCTTACAGGAGTGGAGTGGGGAGCAGATTTTAAGTCATTAATATATATATATATATATATCCCTAATAAGATCTAGGTTGGATTATGGGAGTCAGGCATTTGGATCAGCAACAAAATCAGTATTAGCGAGGCTTGACAAACTTCAGGCACTGAGATTATGTCTTGGAGCCATGAGAACATCACCAGTGTGCTCAATGCAGGTAGAGGCAGGTGAAATGCCTTTGAGCTGCTTGTAAATTACTGGATTAGTCTGAGGGGACAGATATTCACCCAACCAAAAGAGTGTCATAAGACAAATGGGAAAGGGGAAAAAAATTAGTTTTGATTGGACAGGAGATGATGCTGCACGTGACCTGCGAGGAAAGGAGTTTTGTAAAACTGTGGTATCCCATATGTGGAAGTTGGACGCTCCAATAGTGGATGAATAGTAAATAATCAAGTTGATTTGGTGAGTGAATTTTATAGACATGTGAACCAAAAATACATTAATTTTCAGCATTAATTTTACAGATGGATCAAAAGACCCAGTGACAGGTGCTGCAATTGTAGTTCCCATGCAGCCAGAAGAGTGAGATGAGCAGGAGAACTTCAAATCACTGAAGCGTATATGCTTGTTGAGCTGTCTGCCATTTTGATGGCATTAGAATGGATGGAAATATTCTAAGCGAAACATAACTTTAATTTGCAGCGACTCTGTCTCTGTACTGCAGAGTATCAAGACCGGTATGGTTAAGAATCATCATGAGCTTTTTTGTCTATCTATTCAAGAATAAAGAATAAAGGTGATGAGGTTATATTTATGTGGGTCCCAGCACATATTATAGGAAGTGAAAAGATAGACAAGAAAGCACTGCAAAAAGAGAGTATAGAAGCAGTCATCAGCATTTCAAGATCAGAAGGAAAGAGTAAAGTGTGGGGGAAATTATTAAAGAACGGCAACAAAGGTAGGACCAAGAACTAAAATGAAAACATTTATACTCGGTTAAAAAAAAGAGTTGGAACTATGGAAAATAAGGGAGGAAACAGGAGAGAATTATGACCAGATTAAAGGGTTAGTTCACCCAAAAATGAAAATAATGTCATTTATTACCGTTAAACCTTCGTTAATCTTCGGAACACAAATTAAGATATTTTTGATGAAATCCGATGGCTCAGTGAGGCCTGCATAGCCATCAATGACATTTCCTCTCTCAAGATCCATTAATGTACTAAAAACATATTTAAATCAGTTCATGTGAGTACAGTGGTTCAATATTAACATTATAAAGCGACGAGAATATTTTTGGTGCGCCAAAAAAACAAAATAACGACTTATATAGTGATCGCCGATTTCAAAACACTGCTTCATGAAGTTTCGGAGCGTTATGAATCAGCGTGTCGAATCATGATTCGGATCGCGTGTCAAACCGCCAAACTGCTGAAATCACGTGACTTTGGCGCTCCGAACCGCTGATTCGACACGCTGATTCATAACGCTCCGAAGCTTCATGAAGCAGTGTTTTGAAATCGGCCATCACTGTATAAGTCGTTATTTATTTTTTGGCGCACAAAAATATTCTCGTCCCTTTATATTATTAATACTGAACCACTGTACTCACATGAACTGATTTAAATATGTTTTTAGTACCTTTATGGATCTTGAGAGAGGAAATGTCATTGCTCCCTATGAAGGCCTCACGGAGACATCGGATTTCAACAAAAATATCTCAATTTGCGTTCCGAAGATTAATGAAGGTCTTACGGGTGTGGAACGGCATGAGGGTGAGTAATAAATGACAGAATTTTCAATTTTGGGTGAACTAACCCTTTAAGACTAGGGCATAATAAATTAAATAGTACTCTTCATATTTTGGGGGAACATCCAACTGGGTTTTGTGACCAGTGCCAAATACCTGAGACTGTAGAACATGTGCTTATTAATTGTTCAAAATATGAATTACAGAGAATAGATATGATAAAAGACAAGGAAAGATAGGACTAACAGGACGTGGAGTAAAGAATATAATGCACTGCAGTAGGAGTGAACAAGGAAAGAAATATGTGTTTTACTAAAACGGGACTAATGACAAGAATATGATGACTAAAGTATATGGGAAATAACCCGAACCAGAAGATGGCAGTAATGCAGCGTCAAGAAGAACCCAAAGAAGAAGAAGAGCTGTCAGTGTAATATGTGATGTTGGATTGGAAATTTATCCACATAATAAGACAAAGCAAACTAGGTGGAGGTTCGATAAAGCTGATTGGGATACATTTAACAAACTATGCATTGATGTTTTGAAGATGATATAGACTTAAATGCGATTATTATAAATGCAGCTGAAGAATCCATTCCCAAATCAGAAGGTAATGGTAGGATGAAGATTGTTCCTTGGTGGAATAAATAATGCACTAAAGCCGTTAAAGATAGAAATAAGGCATTCAGAGAGCTAAGGAAAACATTAATACCTACAACTTTAATCATATATCAGAGAAAACGGGCACAGGCAGGGAAGATAAATAAGCAAGCTAAAAATGAAGAAGATATTATTGAGTGATAAAGTGAAGAATATATGTGTGATTTACTTTACAGTTAAAATTATATGCATGTAGGCCTTATGGTTGAGAGGTTTAAAATAGTTTGTTGTGTGACATTTGAAAACAGAGAACATGCATGCACATGTGGAAAATGTTTATTTTTAGTCAAGCAAGAAGCAGAAGAGATGGTCAAAATAACTTGGCATCAGATCACATAGGTATAAATATGAGCCTCAAAGCATGGTCAAACAGCCTTGTTGCCTCTGCAGAGCTAACAGCTCCACTTTTAAAAATAAAAGTGTGTTCCGAATCAAAGATTATGAGAAGAAGATACCACAACAAAAGGAAGTATTGGGAATCATTTTGCTCCACAATAGGAAGGGAAACTCAATTGGGAGAAGTATGGTGTGTCCTTAAAAAGATGGTTGGTGTTTATAGAACTCAGAATATACCGGTTTTAGCAGATAAAGGAAAAACAGAAGTGACTGGAGAAGAAAAATCTGAAATGTTAGCTTCCACCTTTCAAAAGGCACACAGCACAGATAATCTAGGAAGAAATTATAAGAGAAGGAGGGAAGAAATTTTAAAGCAACATCAAGATATTTATATAAAAAAACCTTATAGTCAAACAGCATTAGATGCCACCTTTAAAATGTGGGAACTTAAAAGAGTATTAATGAGGGTTAGAAGTACTGCTCCAGGAAAAGACAGAGTTTGCTATACTATGATTAAACATATGGATGAAGTTATACTTAAAGCAATTTTGGATCTTTTTAATAAAATTTGGGTGGAAGGACAATTACCTTTATCTTGGAAACAAGCTATTGTAATCCCTATTCCCAAACCAGGGAAAGATTCTGCAATAGCAGGAAATTATAGGCCGATAGCTCTGACGTCTAACCTCTGTAAGGTGATGGAAAAAATGATTTTCAATCGCCTTTATTATGTGCTAGAAAGCAAAGGATTAATAGCTCCTTATCAGTTTGGTTTTCGACCAGGTAGATCTACCTTAGATGCATTAATAAGATTAGAAACTGATGTTAAAAAGGCTTTAGCAATGAAAGAGGTGTATACTTTGACATTGAAAAGATATGATGTGGAGAGAAGGTTTGTTATTGAAGTTGCAAAGAATTGGAATTGAAGGTAGATTTTATAATTGGGTTTTAAGTTTCTTATTTGGACGAACGATTCAAGTCAAGGTGGGCAGTATTTTATCTCAGATAAATCGAGTGCTATAAGTCCTGTTTTATTTAACATAATGATCAATGATGAATTCATCCAGGAATAAAAACAGCATTATATATGCAGATGATGGAGCAATGTGGAAGAGAGGAAGAAATATATTGTAATTCAAGAAGCAACTGAGAAATGGTCAGTTTTTTACAAAAAAAGAGGATTGCAGAAAATATTAAACTTTATTTATACAAAACGCCACTAGAAAGGGTAACAAATTTTAAATATTTAGATTTTAAATATAGACATTTTTATAATATACACAATAGCGTAAGACAAAGTATGATGACAAAATTTAAGTAGAGAAGATCAGGTCATTTTAACAAGACTAAGGATGGGCCATACAAAACTTAATTCTACACTTCATTTAATAGGAAAACGTGGTACAGCAGCATGTGAACTATGCCAAGTAAAGGAAACCGTTGATCATGTGTTGTTATTACGTCCTAGGTATGAACAGGAGAGGACTGAGCTACAAAGAGAGCTACAGGATGCAAAGAATTTACAATCAACAATGTATTAAACACAAAACTGTAAAGACATTCATTAAGAATAATGGACTTAAGAATGGAATATAGATAACATCTTTTAGCCTAATCACTTCACACTCCAGCACAGGAGGTGGCGGTATGCACCTGAACGATGCTATGCGACCCGCCAATAAATCCACAGAAGAAGAAGAAGAAGAAGAAGAAGAAGAGCTGTCAGCGTCTTTTTTCCTGTTGTGACATATAGTGCTCAGTGTTTTTGGATACTCTTTCCCCCATAATTCTTGCCGATGTGTATTAATCAGAACTGTGATCTTCCCTTTAAACTCTGGCTTGTTTAGTGGTTTACGAATCAACTTCAGGAAGTTCAGTTGCTTGTTTTTCTGGTTAGTCAAATTTCGCACTCTATAAAAAATTTAAAAGTTGCCGCCTGAAGACGCAACAGGACAGCTCATTGGCTCCCGCCTGCGTCAACACCTTTTTTTTTTTTTTTATACAGTCTATGGTCAACACCCGAGGTTATCTGTTTGAATAAGAAGCGTCCCTGTGATTGATTCTCCAGATCTACTGGAGAAGCTGGAGATGATGAAAGAGCAGCTGGTCACTCGATCTTCTGCGGGTCTCAAACGAGCAATGGATTATATGAAGTGTTTATTGGATTTACATCATGATTCTGTGAACAGAATACATAGTGGAATGGTGGGAAATTTGTCATGTAATGCATGAAAAGGAGTGACAGCTGAGCAGGGAGACACATAAGATTGTAAGTTGTCTTGTTGTCATAAACCTTTTGCAATTCGCTAAAAACTGTTTGTTATTTTGCTGTTGGAAAGTGTTAAATCGATCAGGCAAATAATACTGCAAAAATCTCTAAACTGCCAGTTTTTTTTTTTTTTTTTTTTTGCCCTTAATGAACAATATGCTCTTTTAATGTTCTAATAGAAACTGCAACCAGCTTGTTTCATAATTAGCAAGAACAATAACTGTATGAGTCAACACAGTTTCCGTTTTTGTGCATAATTTTATTACATCATCATCCACGTGAGTCATTTCCACTTTGCATTTTTCAAAATTTTCATTAAGAACAAAACGTTTTTAAAAAACGAAACTACTGAACTTGAAAGATATGTTAATCCTGCAAAAACATATTTTCCCACCTCAGGCACACAATCTTTATTAATATTATCCTTTTTATTCAGGCAAGGAAGCCATTCTTGTACCACCCACTGAGTAAAACAAGACTGATTTTTTTATTTATTTTTTTAAATCTAATGTTTTCCTAATAGTAAAATGTCCCTTTTTTTGGAAACCATCAATAGAAAGTCTGTAATTTAATATTTTATATATATATATTCTTATATTTTTAATCTTGAAATATGAATTTGACGTTTCAATGGCCTCATTGTTTGTACTGAAAAAATGAATTCACTTAAACTTAACAAAAACGTGATGGGGTGGTAAATTTCATCCCAAAATGTCTGCAAATCTCCCTTATGGTCAAGTTTCTCACCTATACATGCATTCAATCTGAAATATAATTTTCTTTGTATTAATAATGTAAAAAAAAAAAAATAATAAAAAACTTTGAAAGCTTGAAAAGCTACAAATAAACAATGTAAAAAATAAATGTAGGCCTACATAGTTTCCAGCTTTTGCTTTGTTGGCTATAAGGCTCAAATGATGTCACTCCGGCTTTGTGATGTCATTTAAAGGAACAGTACATTATTTATAGATAAAACAAGTTAGTGTGACGGGGTGGTAAGTCAAACTAAGGGACGCGCACAAATCAAAATATTTACAAAAAAAAAAAGGCTTATTGTGAATAAATATATCTTATGTAAACAGGGACACGCATATAATCCTGAAAATAGTATATGTTTGAAAATATATGTATATATATATATAACTTATTTGGTGATATTTCAGATGCAAATGTCATGTTGGTTAACACGGACATGTGAAATTGGCTATGTAATAATGAAAAATGATTGAAAATAGTATGTTAATCCTCCAATTTGATCATATATCATGTTAAAAAGAACACTTGAATTAACACTTGAAAAAAAAAATTGCATGTGAGCTATAAAAGCCTAATGTATGAATATGATGCTCAAAAACAACAAAAACATGCACATATTTTTATATACAAGTTTGTATATTTTTCACACACACACACACACCTGGTTCGCTATCTTTGTGGGCACTCTCCATAGGTGTAGACGTAATGATTTTTTTACTGTACAAACTGTATATTCTATCCTCTCACACGGGGATAGATATATGCAAATCAATGATAATTGAGAAATGGACAAATAAAAGTTTCCCCAAATGGCTGTTGTCATATTTGATATTTACATTAACATGAAAACAATGTAAAAATATATATATTTTTTTAACATTAAAAAATGAGGCATGAATAATCAAGTAAAGCAAAGTTGCTTCATTCCAGAAAATGTTCATCTTACATTTACTTTATAAAAAAATATTAAAGATTTGAGTAAAAAAATAAAAAATTATGAACTACCAATCAGAGGACAGAAGGCATGATTGTGTACACCTGTTTTTTTTTTTTTAGCAAAGTTTTGGTGATATTGATAAATTATAGACCCTATATGATAAAGTAGGTTAATATATTCATAAATAGACATACGTATTGTTCAACATAATTTTACAAAGAATGTTTGCTTTAAGTTATGAGAGAATAAATGTTTTAAAAATCGTTGTAATACAACATTGCCAAACAAGCATTCTGTTTTCAATTGATTTATACCCCCAACATGGCGACGTATCCTGTGGGATACCAACATTTACACACAAATTATGAAAAATGTAAGAAATTAAATTCATAAAATAGTCCCCTCCAAATATTGTAATAAAAAATATGTGAAATATATCAAGTTTTATCAGATGGTTAGTATTGCACTACAGGTGGTCATGCTATTTTTAAATGCTGCCCGTGAGCTAAACAAAACATTTATGAATAAATTCAATATATCTAAATATTCACAACAAACACCCTTTCAACAGAAAACCAAGAAATGAGACCTAAACTTCTATATAAAACCTTTTCTTCTAAGAGTGTGGACCTTTCGCTGAAACTACAACAGAAAGATCAAATCACTAATAAAAACAGTCTCAGTGGATTCTTCTCTTAAGATTAGCATGATGTGACTGGTTGAATGGTCCTTATATTGTTTTGTTATGGCTCATTAGTATCTATGCCCTTCCGAACTGAAGACCTTGTGCACAAACCTCAAATGGGCACGCGCGCTAGTGTTGAGCTGCGCGGCTCCGTGATCGAGGCGCGTTAGGTGTTTGGCCAGTCCAACACAACCTCACAGTAATTATTTATTTTTTTTTTTTACTATTTTTATTTTATGTTTAGGCGAATTCGTACGATTTATAAAACTCTATTTACTACGATTCGCTACCAAGTTTACAACTCTCCAGTTTTGGCATGTTTTAGTAAAATGTTATTTAATAAATAACTTTTTTTTTTAATTTTTTTTTTTTGACAAGAATTGCATTTATTTAGACGTAGAACAACAGTCTCTTTGCAACCACAACACAGTTTCACAACTGTCACAAATCGACATTTGAGCACTGTGCATTTGTAATGGGCGACAATTTTGCGAAAATGGATCACATTTAAATGTGCACAAAAAACGAGAGAATAAAATATTTGCTATATTGTGCACAGGATTTACTTAAAACGAGGGGACACATTATAATATGGTGCTCACATTTACTTAAAACGGAACTAATTATTAGCTTATGTTGTGTGCATGATTTAGCCTACTTAAAAGGACAGAATGAAAAATTATATCGTGCATGCGCAATTTTACTTACAGTGTTTACGCATGCGTGTGATGTTTATAACAGTGTGGTCTGGCTGTGATTTGACTGCTTCTGAAACATCGTTTCATCGATATAGGTCCAGTACAATCTACAGTAACATATTAGGCGATAACATAACTAACTATGTAACATAAATCTCGGCAGCAACATTGATCAATCCACAACAGTTTTTAATCAAGAGATTTTAGGGATTTGCGTTAGGAATGACAAACCTCCTGCATGCATAAACCACCTTTCTTTTGTTTGTTTATTAAAAGAAACGTGTAGGCTAAGTAAAAAAAAGTTAAAATAAGTTTTTCCACTTACCATGTAACCGTCGTTCTCATATCCATCACGCGCTTTGTAATCACTCGCGCGAGAGGCGCGCGGCTGAAATGCGCGGCACTTTGCAGACGAGATAAAACTGATCAGCGCATAGATGAACATTCCAGTTGCTTGCTGTTTATGTCGATTGAGTCATACGAATAGACTTTCAGAATCTAAATGAAACACTGAAACTTTATACGATATGATGTTGCTCGTCAATATAAGAGAGTTTTGACATGACATGTTCCGCGGAAATTGCAATATTAAATAGAAAGATTAAATAGCAGACTAGCGTGTACCCATTTTAAAAAAAAAGAAACAGCCTAGATAAACCTGTCGATTTAAAAAGATTGCTATTACATTGCTGCACAATTGATATTTCTACCTGATTGGGATAGTAGCCTATATATTTAATGCATTTAGGTTGATTCAGTGATAGCTAATAAATAATAGTCCTATTTTAGGCTTCAATAAAAGTTATTTTTTCCCCCAGTGCAGGAATCATGTGGCAATTATTGTTTTGGAATAAAGCTATTAAACTTGAGAGAAGTAGCCTACATTTATTATTTTCTTCAGAATGAAAGATGTGCCAAAGTAAACACTTAAATATAATGTACAATATTGTAATAATTTTAAATTATGCATATATGCTATAAAGGACCCCAGTGAGATTTGTCAGATTCCTGAGAGGAAAGATCTGGGTCTCATGTATAAAATGAGGCGTTTCATTTAGATTCTGAAAGTCTATTCGTATGACTCAATCGACATAAACAGCAAGCAACTGGAATGTTCATCTATGCGCTGATCAGTTTTATCTCGTCTGCAAAGTGCCGCGCATTTCAGCCGCGCGCCTCTCGCGCGAGTGATTACAAAGCGCGTGATGGATATGAGAACGACGGTTACATGGTAAGTGAAAAACTTATCTTAATTGCTTTTGTGTAACTTTTTTTACTTAGCCTACGTGCTTCTTTTAATAAACAAACAAAAGAAAGGTGGTTTATGCATGCAGGAGGTTTGTCATTCCTAACGCAAATCCCTAAAATCTCTTGATTAAAAACTGTTGTGGATTGATCAATGTTGCTGCCGAGATTTATGTTACATAGTTAGTTATGTTATCGCCTAATATGTTACTGTAGATTGTACTGGACCTATATCGATGAAACGATGTTTCAGAAGCAGTCAAATCACAGCCAGACCACACTGTTATAAACATCACACGCATGCGTAAACACGGAAGCGCTGAACGTTAACAACTTAGGAGAATGACTGGGATAGTAAAGTGTCCATCATATGCACACTTCAGAATCTGGCTGGAAGTAGTAGGTCATCCGGGGACTTTTCATATAGGTGAATTCAGAAATACTCTGCTGGCTTACTGTTTTTCCGCATAAGTATTTGATTTTGGATGCAGCGACAGTGATTGGCTGATGGGGGAGGAGTCTATGTCAGTGATTTATTCAGATAAATAATGTAGAACAAGGTATCTTGTTGCTATATTAAAATAAAGACTTTAAAACAAAAATGTTCCAGCAAGTGAAATGGGAGGGGACGGGATCGGGAAAGGCCCACGAGCCAGAATTGAACTCGGGTCATGCGAGCTGCCCACAAGGCCACTGGCGCTAACGATAGGATATTATTTTCAACTTGACCGCAATGTTTTAGCTCCATGAAGTCCTTTAATCATGATTTCAGCTTTTAGCATTTATGCTAACAAATGTAGTTTTGGGCTTTAAAGGATTAGTTCACTTTCAAATGAAAATTAGCCCAAGCTTTACTCACCCGCAAGACATCCTAGGTGCATATGACTTTCTTTCTTCTTTCTGATGAACATAATCAAAGAAATATTAATAAATATCATGCACATCCAAGTTTTATAATGGCAGTGAACGGGACCCACGAGTATAAGCTGAAGAAAGTGCATCCATCCATCATAAGCGTACTCCACACGGCTCCGGGGGGTAATAAAGGCCTTCTGAAGCCATGCATTTGCACAAAAAACAAACAAAAAAAAAAAAAACATATTTAAACAAGTTATGAAGTCAAATATCTAGCTTCCGCCAGAACGCCTTTCATATTCAAATTACAGAAAAACGAAACTCACGCTGAGTTACTTCCGTAAGTTGAATAGGGAAGGTGTAGGACAAGCTTTCTGAAGAATAGGAAAAAAAAAAAAAGAGACAAAGTTCATACTTGAATCAATCAGTGTTATATACCAGTAACAATCATAACCAAATCTTGCTTATTTAATTAAAGATCTTAAAGATTTCTGAAGAAATTTGACCACTTATATGATTATATCAGAGATGGCAGAGAGAATTATTCATTCCAGTGTCCATTTCGCTTTAAAACACGAACTCTCTGTCATTGTAACTGAAGAGCGCGAGCCCTCCCGCATCGCGCTGTTCCTGTCTGAACGGAACGTGTGTATGTTGCTGTTAGGGATGGAACCGTTCGGTTCTCCACGCACGGTTCGGCACGCGCTTGCACCGCGGTTCATCCCAAATCTGACGAGGCATTTATAATGGGGTTTGTTGAAAACAACGTGCAAAACGGATTCGGATGTGCATATTGGTTTCCCGATACGTTACAACTGCGATGATCAAAAGAACGTGGACAAAACAGTCACTGTAAACAAATGTTCAATGAGGTGCCGAAAGCTCTGTGACCACATTGCTATCTTTGTTTAAGCTAAACTCCTTAAAACCATGACAATTTAAACATTCATCCGTAACACGCGAAAGAGAGCTCGCGCGCTCTGTGAGGAGATTTGTGTGCGCGCTCATCCGAAGCGCGTTGGTGGAGAGCCGCGTCACAGCGCGCAAATACTCTCGCGCAAACTCTCTTTCAAGTCTTTTTTGGAAAGACATCTAAATTTACCTTGAAAAATACAGTTTTGTGAAATTCACACTTCAATCTGATGGTTTACTTTGCTGGATATAGGCAATGATGGCAAAATGGACGTGTTAAACAACATAAATGGTGTATGCTTAATTTCATGATAAGTGCGCAATATATATATATATATGCTTAAATGTTAGAATCAAATGCACAATTGAAACACTCATGTAAACTATCCCTGTATGAAGGATATGCTTTTAAAATAAATTAATAAACAAACTGTATATTTTCTGACTCTGAGTACTGAGCATCACAAACTTTTCATCACACATGGAGATATCAGCAGAAGTAAAAAAAAACAAAACAAATAAATTGTGGCCACTCAAACCAGTGTTTTAGACGGACTATGACTACTTAAAATGAAATTAAAAAGAAGTGGCTGTTTCATTCTGCTTACAGGAAGAATAAAGTAACTGAAGTTTGGTCAAGAATTTCATGATGTTTATTAGGTGCAGAATTATGTGGTTAATGCGAGTCGATGTGATGACCTATTTCAAGAGAGATTTATAAGCAACACTTACACGTGTTGACATGAGTGTGAAAATAACACGGTGAAATGCCCCGGATTTCCTAGAATCTCAAGTACACGGACTACAGGAAACCCGCTGCTGGTAAACCCCTAGTTTGACAGGTTGTGGTTAAATATAAATTTACATGTATGCATTTGGAAAGACTTTTGTTCATCTCCAGAACACAAATTAAGATATTTTTGATGAAATCCCGATGGCTTAGTGAGGCCTCCATTGACCACAAATGTCACCTAACCTCTCAAGATCCAGAAGTTCATATAATTCATATAATATTCTCTCTCTTTTTTTTTATTTACAGCGCCCGCACTCTGCTGCATTTGTTGCTCTTACAGCTTTGAGAGCAAAAGAATTTACTGCGGGATTTCCTCCATGCAAATCACATGTCATTTAAAGTCTAATTTAAACCTGAAAAACAACAAGCTTTTAGGATTTTGAAAAGTTTAAATATAGACTAGGCCTATATGAAAAATTTCTTCAGAAATCTTTAAGATCTTTAATTAAATAAGCAAGATTTGGTTATGATTGTTACTGGTATATAACACTGATTGATTCAAGTATGAACTTTGTCTCTTTTTTTTTTTTTTCCTATTCTTCAGAAAGCTTGTCCTACACCTTCCCTATTCAACTTACGGAAGTAACTCAGCGTGAGTTTCGTTTTTCTGTAATTTGAATATGAAAGGCGTTCTGGCGGAAGCTAGATATTTGACTTCATAACTTGTTTAAATATGGATTTTTTTTAAAAAAATTTTTATGCAAAGGCATGGCTTCAGAAGGCCTTTATTACCCCCCGGAGCCGTGTGGAGTACGCTTATGATGGATGGATGCACTTTCTTCAGCTCATACTCATGGGTCCTGTTCACTGCCATTATAAAACTTGGATGTGCATGATATTTATTAATATTTCTTTGATTGTGTTCATCAGAAAGAAGAAAGTCATATGCACCTAGGATGTCTTGCGGGTGAGTAAAGCTTGGGCTAATTTTCATTTTATAGTGAACTAATCCTTTAAAGCCCAAAACTACATTTGTTAGCATAAATGCTAAAAGCTGAAATCATGATGAAAGGACTTTTAAACAATCCACTGTGTGATCAGTTATAAATTCTGTTTCCCTTCTGATATTGTAGTAACAATTTTGACGTTTTACAAAATAACATGGTGTAAGAACTTTAAAATAGGCTATTTTCTCAGAGAGAGCACACATACCTTTCAGTTCTTCAGATCTTATCAGAGAGGGAAAGCGCCATCTTTATCTTTGTGTGGGATAAGTTATTTTTAAACAGTTTAATGGTGTAGAATTAGGGCAATTACTATTTAGGACTTTTACACTGATACATTTTTTTTTTTTTTTTGCTTGATTTACTTTAAAAAAGTGAGGATTTTCTTTTTGCATAATTTTATTAAGTAGATCAAACAAGATTAGTCTTTGTACAAACTACTTATTTTTTCTCTGTTGAAAAATAAAATGCACAAAGTAAACTTAATTTTAGTATTTCTCTAATCCTTTGTGTGTGTGTGTGTGTAGTTGGAGTTTCCTTTGCAATACTTTTTACTCAAACAATATAACACTGAATTAAACCATGCTTTAAAGTGTATGCTTTAGAAACATCTAAGCAAATGATACAATAAATAATGTGTAGACATTGTCTACGTATTAGAAGTAACATGGCACCTGAACACAGAGACCTCAATACCTGGTACACAATGACAGTAACATTGAAGTAAAAGTGAGTAAAAAATGAACTCCACCTGTCACAAAATGGCAAGTTACTAAACCTAACAACAAAAGCAATGATAAAACAGTGTAATTACAGCGAAAAATCAACCTCATTAATTATTCAAGACCCAGTGCATGATGGGAACACCAGTATCAGAAAATTTGAGTAAGTTTCACTTAATTTTATAACGTTGATAAGCTTGAATTGAGTACTAATCGAATTTACTTTTTTATTATTATTGCCTTAACTATTTCATGTAGAAATTAGGCTACATTTGTTTTTGGGGTTTTTTTTCTGTAGTATTTACTTCACCACAGAATCAATTTTATCAGTAAAATAAATTAAATATTACCAAAAGAATAGTAAAATAAAATATTTAGATTACACAACATGATGCATGGAAGAAATACACTGACTAATTCAGACAACAAGAAATCATGATTTTCAGCTACATAAGTCACTTTTTACAGAAAATATTATATTGTTATGTCCTGCAACTCTTGTGGTCCATGACAATGAGTAACAAATTACTAAAATAATAATGATAATAAACCAATTTGAAAAAGCACCACAATGGACCGCAAATATCAAGACTCATGTCACTGCTATTGATGTGTCTTTCGCGAACAAGTCGGCTGTACGAGCCGGCTCTCGCCTGAGGAACGATTTATTTATTTTAATTTTATTTATAGTTATCTTTTACATTTAACATAAGACAGAATGATAGGATGATCTTTTCTCCATGCCGATAGGGCACGCGCGCAGTCCATGCACTGACTGAGGTGTTACTGAGTTATTTAATGTTTAATGTTTAGTGTTTTTATATTATTTAAGGATTTTAGAGGCCGAGCTGAGACAAATCAACTGAGCAAAACTCCGCTGAGTGCCGCTGGCAACGCTATAACTCCTTCGCTTTGGGGTGTGTCTGTAGCGAGTGTGTTTAATCTATGTTTGTTGTTGTTGTTGTTGTTGTTAAGCCTAATCATCAAAGATGCAGGCGATTACATTCTGGAAATAAATAGGCAAGCTTCGTTTCCAAATGCCCCAAGTAAAGATATCCTGTCAATTTTGTAAACTTTTATAAACCCAGTCAGTATAATCACAATACAAGCATCCAAATATATTAAACACACACACACACACACATATATATATATATATATATATATATATATATATATATATATATATATATATATAATATATATATATGTGTGTGTGTGTGTATTAGGGCTGTCAATAGATTTTTTTTTAAATCAAACCAATTTTTTTAAACCAAAAAGTAAAAGTAAACCATCAGATTGAAGTGTGAATTTCACAAAACTGTATTTTTTAAGGTAAATTTAGATTTCTTTCCAAAAAAGGACACCAAATAACATGATTTAATATAATTCATACGTTTATATACACCAAAGCACCCATAAAAATAAATAAAATTAACAATGCTTTACATGATTTTCAACTATCTAACAATAGTTTTCAGATACAGAAAGTAATCAATATAAAATGACTGCATAAAAACTCATTTGAATAATTAAATAAAGATTAAACATTAAGTTACAAAAGCTATTCAGTCAAGAGGGATTTCTTAGTCTTTTGTCTTTTGATTAACATTAAACACACAAAGCAGGAATATTTAGACTGCTGTCCCTTTAAGACATAATTCAAAGATCCAGTACACTGATACTAATACACATGCGCTGTCTGTCTCGTTTTTCTCTTAAGACATCACATGTTTTTAGGATACTCGTTAAGATAGGCATGTTGACATGATTTTTGTGTGAGTTTGTCCGTTTAGGTGCAAGACTTGAACGAGAGTTTGCGCGAGAGTATTTGCGCGCTGTGACGCGGCTCCCCACGAACGCGCACGCACACAAATCTCCTCACAGAGCGCGCGAGCTCTCTTTCGCGTGTTACGGATGAATGTTTAAATTGTCGTGGTTTTAATGAGTTTAGTTTAAACAAAGATAGCAACGTGAGATGTTCAGGGCTCACCTGCGCTCGCGCGCGCTCTCTCTCTCTCTTGCACGCGCACGATCTGTTCTCCTTGCGCCTAAATAGTCAAATATATATACACACAGATGTCAACATGTTAATCGTGTGGAGTATCTCATGTGGATACAGTCGGTTATGGCTTAAGTGGACGTGAACAGGTGGGTAAAAACTGGATATGTGTCAGTATATTACGTTCATGCATTCAGCAGCCCAATTAAATACCTGTCTGTCATTAATGTTAATCAAATAGTTAAATAAATGTATACATGTTAAATAAACCTACTGTATATGAAAAAAAAAACCCCAAAACAAACAAAAACAAGCTTATTTAGTTTTGTAATTTGCTATTTTTTTTTAAATTAATTTTGTATAGCCTGACAAAAATAACTTTATAAAAAAATAAAATTATAAAATTGATCATATTATGGTCATATTGCCCACCCATACATACCAGCTGATATGCCATGTATTTTTGATTTAGGTGGTCAATCTGCATCTGAAAGATTGAAAACGTTTTAAATCTAGCTAAATCAAGTAAAATGACTCAAAACCAAGTAATTTTAGCATGCCAAAGTCAACTTTAATCATATAAAATGTAATTTCCCAATGAGAAAAATTGTGGCCAGTGAAAATGCTGAGTGGCTAGTGACTTTGGGAGACCACTAGCCACAGTGGCTGGTGAACGAAAAAGTCACTGTCAAGCCCTGTGTGTGTGTGTGTGTGTGTCTGTATGTATATATGCCTATACAAAACGTCCAATGTGTAAACATATGATTGACACACTAAACCCACCAGCACTATACCTGCATATTTTTAAATTCTCAAGACAGACGTCACTACCTGAACCTCACAGAGATTGGCTGCCGCCCGCGTTTTTGTTGAAGCAAACGGCAATGCAGCGCGTTTGACATTCATAGCGCTGCACGAGCAAGTCCGGTCTTCCGGTGTGTGAAGGCTAGGCTATATAAACAGAGCGTGACTTTTTAGAGGAAACTACTCTACTAAATCTCTATTTGCATCACTTATTTTGATTAAGGATCCGCTCAAGGTATGAAATGCTTTTAAATAGCCTATAGTTAGTCATATACAACCGTTTTTATGATAAGCAGGTTCATAAAATGAATGAGCTAGATAAATTAGATTATGTTCGTGTGCGCGCGAGCGAATGAAAGTGCGCAAGAGCGGTCATATATCTGTCTTCTCTTTGTGCTCCTGTCATAAACTTTTCATTTTCACGATCTTTCGCACTAAAAGCGATATGATAAAAGAGAAAAAAATTGCAGACGAATGATAAAAGCGCATGTAGTATCTGCCAGACTGAAGGAAAAGCTAGAAAACTCATTACTGATGCTGTAAAAACCACACCTTTCAGTCTCTGGTATAGCCTAGCTATGGAAACCATCCTAAAAACAACAGTTTAGCGATTCTTTTTTGGTATCAGTGCCATAGGAAAACGTATGTGACATACACATTTATTTTACATTTTAAATGGGAAGTAATCTATTCCTCCCGCTTTTTTAATTCGTTTGTAAACCTCAATCTTTCTCCCGCGGGCCCTGAACCTCTGTCTTTGACTTTTAATAGCCTAATAATAAATCTGTAAAAAGAGTGAAATATTTTAAAAACGTCTTAGAGCCATTCCACTGAATGGATCCCATTTCTGGACATTTTATGTATAAATATGAATGAAAATGAACTCTAAAATACGTTTTAATATTAAGCAAAGTGTCCTGAACATTAATCTAACTGCAAATTTAAAATATATAATTTAAAACATTATTAAAAACTACTGAGAATACTAAAAATATAGCCCCGCTATATAAACCTAGACTTTATCATGAAATATAATCATTAAAATCTTTCAGAAATCGTATTATTTTTGCATTGTTGTGTGACTCTATGCACCATCTATGCTAAACAGAAAGAAATTTCATAAGAAATCCATAATACGTTATATAAAATACACATTTTAGTCGTGTCCCCAGGTTTTCACTTCTGTCCTGTTACCCTTACACATTTCCCCCTCTAAAAAACACGCCACAAGACACATTTTCAACAGGAAGTTGCATCATCTGGATCTTATGCAGGCCATGAGAAGACCAAAAGTAAGTCCTCTCATTTTAACTTCTGTATATTTGATGAAATTGTAACTATGAATGAGAGGGTCAATCTCAACGTACTGTCCTGTTACCTAAATTATTTCTTAGATGTTATTTGTTTATTTTAAAAACATTAACTTTAGGTAAGTCACTAGAAGTTGCTCAGTGTCCTCATGCTATTAGCATGTACTAAATGTGGCCATACGTCATGTATTTGATCATTTTTTGCTTAAAAACTCAATCCTGTTACTTTCAGCCCTGTTACTCATATGAAAAATAACAGGGGTGAGTTAAGAGTAACAGGAATGAACAGAGTCCTCTGTTTTGTTGATTTAATTGTGTGAATATTAGTTGATATAATACTATTCACCTCTATCATGAGTTTTACAGTTGAAATGACTTAAATTGTAGATTTTTAGGATTAGTTTTACAGTGTGAATGCCATATTTGCAGGGAGCCAGTCCACCACGATGTGACTTCATCTTTTTGTCTTTTTCTTTCTTTTGTAGAAGATTCAGAGAACCCATACCATGCAGTTGCCAGAAACACCCATGGCATGCTGCAAGGGAAGGAGTGAAACACACCCGCAACCCTCTCTTTTCCCCCTTTTTGTCTTTCCTTCCCTCCCTCTCTCTCTCCTTCTTTCTCTTTCCACCTCCTTCGCTTTTGAGTGCTACTAGCACAACACATCCCTTCAGCACAGAAATCTCGCACACACACACACACACACACAGCCATGTACACACTCTTTCTCACACACATGCACACACATATGGACACTCATTCCTGTTACTAAATTAATTTATTTTTCTAAAAATAAAGTTTTTTATCAGTTTCGATTGATCTATCATTTACGCAATTGTTAAATAAATTAAATTATTTTTAAAAAAATTATAAACTCGAGGCTTCTGTCTTCTTTTAAATGAAAAAAAAATGTTTTGCGTTTTTTTTATTAAAATACACCTTGCCTTAATATAAAGTGATTTTTTTTTTTTATCACAAATATAATTTATTTGAACAAATAACCAACCATTTCTTCAAAATAAACACTTTCTTGAGGTGAATACAAAGGAATGAACTGACATGCTTTTAAACATGCTTTTTAAACGGCACGTGAGTTTTGGTAACAGGACTGAGAAAACATGCATCCATCTTCTGCTTAGAAACCTTATAAAAAAAAATTAAATGAAGTTGCCTGAGATTGACCAAATAAACATTTTGAATAGTTAAACATGTGTAGTATTAGATTCAGTGTTGAAAAAAAGATACAAAACAAAGTTTAATTTTGAAGAGTTACAACAAGCCAATGTCACACTTAATCTAAATTTCCTTTGCAGCTTAAAACATTTTCTTTACGCTCTGCGCGAGTCAGTTCATTTCAAGTTTATTTGTAGGCTATAAAGCGCTTATCACAATAAATATTGTTTCAAAGCAGCTTTACAGAATTTTTTTTCTAGACTGATCTTTTATCTCTAATGTCCATATTTCAGAAATGTGGCCTACAGTTTAAATATAATACGATTATGCAGTTAGCTAACATCGTATATTAATTTAGGCAGAAACGGCGATCTCATTTATCTAAGTGTAACGGAGGGGGTGCGTGTAAAACGCACTCCCCTTCAGCGTCCTTGTTAGCGCGCCGCATCCAAATCCGGTTCGAATCCCGTTCGGAGCGGGTCCAGTAGGACCAATTCGTACAAATTCGTTCGACCTCACTCGTACGAATTCATACTGGTAGGTTTAGGGGTGGGGTTAGGTCATTCGTACGAATTTGGCAACTCGTAAAATTGCCGTGAGATCGGGAGGATATCTGGTTAACCTAATAATTCCGGTTGCAATATTTGGTAGACCTCACTTGCAATGCGATTTGGGAAAATTAATTTCTACGAATCAGTTCTTTCACGTCCATTTCAGCACAGTTTACGTTAATTCGTGTTTTAGTCAACACAGTCTCACAGCAATTCATAAGAATATTTTGCCGGCTCATTCGTATGAATTCTTACGATCTCGTTTTCTTACGAACTGTTTAACCCCGAGCGATGAAATGGTTAAATTTTTTCATAAGATCGGGTTGGTTTTAGTATATAGGCCTATTGCTTGTTGGTTGTTTATTTCAATATATTACTATATTATAAAATATTATATTAAAAAGGTGCTTTGGACGGAATTCTTTTTTTAAGTAAAGTGTAAAGTAATGCAATAGTTCCAGTGTTTGTCTTCTGTAATGTGACAGATTTGTGCAAAGAAGAGACTGAAATTTAAATTGATTTTTTTTTTTTTTTAATTTTAAGAATGATTGAATAGAAAATGAATTAATTATAGAAGACGCTCTTAATTTTAACATTTTAATGCACATCAATGCAACTTTTCCTCAAAAATGTTATTCTTAGAAAACGCACATCATGCAATAATGCCAACATTTGTCCTGTGATTCAAAACAGCCCCCTCATATGAAATGCCTGACATCAATGTGACGTGTGCAGAGATTCAGACCGCAGATGGGTTCGAGTTCAAACTTCCCTCTGATTTACTGAATCAAACACTCAATGGAGACTGTGAGCAGAGCTGGAACTTAAAGGTGAGTGTGTGTTTTTCTGTCCTCAAACTACACCATTATTCGCACTCACACATATTACATGATCCTTGTTCAGGACGGGCGTCTGTTAGCAGATCCATCAGATCCTCACAGACTATTAGACCCTGCGACATCTGTCTCATCTGATCATCTCACCATGTCTCAGTGTGTGGATGAACTTCATCATGAGATCATCTGTGATGCTTCACGAGTAAATCAGCTCACTCTCTCAACACATCATTACAATCTAAAATATGATTGTGAACTTTAGTGTTTAATATATGTATCAGTTCAACATAAACTCTTACAGCATTAATCAATTAAGCATTCATGAACCCTATAAATACTGCTTCTTTTTTTTTTTCTTTCATTTCAGCTCCGATTCAACACCATGTTCAGAGGTGAGAGAGACACTTCAACACTCATCGTGATGTTTATGATGGACAGATGATCCTTAAAGAGACACTTCACACAGAAATATCCCTCATGTTGTTTCATAAATTATGAGCGTTCACCAAAAAAAGAAAAAGAAAAGTCCCTTATATTCCAGATATGATTTTCTTTCTTCTGTTTTTGAAGAAATGAAAAGTAATTTAGGGAACGACACGAGGGGGTGTCCGTCACATGACCAGTAAATGATGACGGAAGTTCATCTTGTACTGTAGATGAAACACAGTCATCATGAGAATCTGCCTGAAAGGTGTTTGTGTTGAATTGAATCTTCAGTGGTTGAAGTGAATCATGATGATTGTAAATGTGTTTTCAGCCTGTAACTGCACAGACTCCAGCAGCGGATCCACACAAACTCGTGAGTTCAGCTGATCATCGACGCTAAAAATCAAAACGCACGCCGAGTCCAAAATTGACACGTGCTTTAGTGTTACCATTCCTAGCAGATCATCTGATTTCATTTAATTTCATTAAAGTTTCATTTATAAAGCACATTTAAAATGATTCATTGCATCAGATGATTGTATTGTGTTGTTTTATTGTATAGATCAGTTGCTGTGGTCTTTGGCTCTTGTCATGATGGTTCTTCTCATGATGGTCTTCATCTGTTTCATGCTGCGGAAAAGGAAACTCAGGTGAGTCACGAGGGTTTATATAAATGAATCAGGGAGGGTCTGAAATGATCATGATTTTATTTTTGTTAGAAGCATTTGCATGCAATTTCATTATGTTCAGTTCATCTAAACTTGTAAAATGAATGTTCATCTGAATCACTGTTTCATGAGCCGGACAGTGGATTGCAGTGTTTTTGTGAATGTGTGGCTAGATGAAAAGTAGAGCGTGTTGTTGTTGTCTACTAAATAAGTCAGCTGTGATAGTCAATAACAAGTCTTGTTTTCTGCATTTGCATGGTGAAAAAACCCCAAAACATTATATTTAGCATTAGCATGCAGGAGTGGACAGAGAATAAAAAGAAACACTACTTTCTGTCACATGTACAGAGTGATATTACACCATTCAATAAATGTAAATATAGCACAATAAATAGAAAATTCTTTGATGAAAATAATAGTTTTCAGTCAGTGGCAGTGCCGTGTGTGAGTGAATCAAACCGAGAGAAAGAATTGAGTTTTACTGCATCATTTTAACAATGACTGCTGTTCAGAAATGAATGTGTTTCTCTCAGGGATTCTGAAGCTGGAGTCAGATCTGATGATCCTAATTCACTGTAGTTCAACGGCTCCGTGTCCAGATGATGATCTTCATCACCATCACAGCTCATTTTCACATGGACTCAAACTCAGAGCTGAACGTCACTGTGACCTTTGACATGAAGGAGTTTCAGTTCATTCTGAGCTTCTGAACACTTGTGTGACGACATTATAGACTTGATCTGTGTTTCAGTCAACTGAATTCTGCCTCTAGAAACAAGTCTCTATTTTTAAATGGCGAATTCAGACACTCGAGAGTTTCATCACCAGTAAATGAAGCTGCGGATCACGTATTTAATGTAATGTATCGATCCAGATTCACGAGCGACGAGCTAAAGTCCAAGCTAAAACCTGCCGTCCAGATCAACACTGAATGCATTAATTCTGTTACCCCTATCATACGGATGTGTATTATTATTGTTATTATTATCATATAAACATTAATTTGATCAAGACATTAAAGACATTAAACCGTAGAAAGCACAAATTAATCATGGTTTTGCTGCACTAACCATAGTTTAACCACTGTATTTATACAAATGGTTATCAACCTGTAAAAAAATCATGCTAGTACATTTTTACTATAATAAAACCATGGTTTTAGCACAGCTATGTGAGGCCCAGATGGGTGTCACCTGGGCTGTCTAACTGGGGCCCAGACGGTTTTGTCCGCAGTTGACGCCCAGATGAAATGAACACTGCTCAGTGTGCGCACTACAGACACATCTGACAAACACAATGTACACTACACACTGTAAAACACCTGCAAGATTTATTCACACACAGACATCAAGAATCAGCGTATGAATCTCAACAATGGTGACATGCTTCATGCCGCAAACAACTTTTGTAGATGTATGTCAGAAATAAAGTCAGTCTGGTTAGTAATAAGCGGTAATGCTGTTTGTGGAGATGTTCAATCAGATCTTGAGAGATTTAATGTCTTTTATCTTCAGTTGATTTCATCTAAGGCTGTGGCTGAAGTCATAGTTCTTGTTGTTCCTCTGTCCATTGGTGATTCTGCTCATTATCTCCTTATTATCTCATTAACTCCAGCATGTTTCTGTGTTACATTTAACAGCCTGTAGTGTGCACACTGAGCAGTGTTCATTTCATCTGGAATAACCCATGTGGGGCCTACATGGAAACTGCAGACAAAACCGTCTGGGCCCCACATAGCTGTGCTGGCTGGGTAATTTTTCATAAGGGAATTTAAGAACAAAACGCAAAGTCGATCAGACTAAATCAGCCTTAGTGCCACTCACACGAAAGTATTAATGAGTAATATTTAATGTTTTCAGACATGATGTTTGTGTCAGATAGATTCACTCTTGACAGTGTTTTCGTCATCAGTGAGAGTTTGAGTGCAGATCTGGCACCACCTGCCGGACCCTCAGCGCATCTCTCTCC
The DNA here is from genome assembly GCA_037101425.1 of Elopichthys bambusa. Taxonomy (NCBI): domain Eukaryota; kingdom Metazoa; phylum Chordata; class Actinopteri; order Cypriniformes; family Xenocyprididae; genus Elopichthys; species Elopichthys bambusa. Next base: position 2,318,408 of record CM074435.1, on the reverse strand, counting down.
GTCTCTTTTATTATAACCTTTCATTTACTTTTTATTTTTATTTTTTTATTTCTGCAACAGTGTATTTACACGAAATACAGAATCAGAAACAGCAAACTAGTGGAATACTGTCTTGTCTGGAGGAAGTAAAACCTGAATTAGGTTAATGAATTATTTAAAACAGTGTGAATGTGAAGGGATACGAAGGCTTATTTACAGATCATGTATTTATTGTTGTTTTCACAATACACATCATCTCAAAGCAGCTTTACAGAGATCTGTGTGTCTCAGTGTCAGAAGCTTCACAGAAAATGATGCTTTAACTACTATATATATATATATATATATATATATATATATATGTATTTCTTTTTATTTTTTTGTAGTAAAACCATGGTTAAACTTCATAAGGGTTTATATGTGAGAATGAGAGACAACTGAGATATACTAGATGGACTGATAAGTGAACAAAAAAGGGTTAAGGGTTAGTTCACCCAAAAATGAAATTCTCGCCCTAATGTTGTTCCAAACCCGTAAGACCTTCGTTCATCTTCAGAACACAAATTAATCAATACAATTGTGTCTTAATGAATTCTTCCTGATAACAAAGAGCGTTTAAATATTGCCGTCATCAGGGTAGATTGAGACCGATTGAGAGAAGCTGTAAGGCAGTAAACAGTGGTAGATTTCTCAATTCATACCTGTTCTTGGATGATCTCTCTTCATGGCTCTTCCTTTTGATGGATCAAGAATTTTCCTCTTCCTTTGGCTGGACAGAGATCAGGACCATAAGTACTATTTTGCATTCTAATTACCTGCCATTATCTGTTCTCGTGTCTTAATCCTGACCTTAGCCTCTCAAATCAACACTTGACTTGCCTGCAATAAAATCTAAGATATAAAACACTTCAAGCATATCATAATGTTAGTTTAAACGTTTATTATCACCTCCACATGTCTAAGACATGCCGGTTGTCTTACTTTACACCTAGAGGATATGCATCAACAACAGAACATGGCCATTCTCACTATTTACAAGAGTTTCCAACAGTTAGACTAATGAAAAAAAAAAAAAAGTCCAATCCCAAAGGAAAAACGAGACCGCCTCCTAACATGACTATGGATCAGACCTACCTGTCTGTTGGGACAAAATTGGAATTACTCAGAAACAAGATCTATTACTTCAGTCTCTATGGGAATCAGATAAGTTTCCTGTAACGGACTCTACCTACATTCATTATGCATTCAAAATGATTGTTTATTTCGATGTGTGCCCAATAAACATCAAGGTGCAGGTAATTATATAATTGGCGTCAGAGGAGAAGTTCTTGCAATTTGCCCATTCCAGTCCTTTGAGTGGACATCTGGGACGGATGAAGACTCTGAGATGTTTTCTTAATGTTATCTGCTGGTCAAACCCGTCAGATCTACAAGCCGAGAATCTCACATTGTGATGGTGGACTGTTTTTGAAAACTACTGATTATTGGTGTAATGTTGAATTTGCATATTTTGTATAACTCATGAGTAAAATTAGTCTGGTTGGTCCCTTATTTCATGTAACATTTAAACAAAAGTCTAAGGGATAGATGTTACAGTATAATGTATTAAATCAATTGTATGGATAGACATCATATAGACTATTACTAAAAAGAAAAAAAAATATTTTTATTATCCCACTGGCAGATACTTAATTTTTCAGAGAGCAAGACTTAATAACTTAAGTAATTTTGCTTCTCAAGTAAATGTATCTTGATTGAACAACGTTTAGATATTTGTACTTGAAAATAAGAACAATACTGAGGAAGAACATCATTTTTGCAGTGCATCTGTTGATCTATCTGTCAAAAAACGGATGTTCAAAACAACTTCAAAAAGGGCATTTTTTGTCGCTCACTCACACATCCTTTTGGGTCAAAGGTCAATCCTCAAATCATAAAACCACCCAACTTAATAAAGTCTCAAATATGGCTATAAATGGCACATTAATATTAGTCCGTGCATAGTTTTATGTCCCTAAGCTCTCATTCAACACATCACTGAAAGGAAACTGCACATATCTGAATGTCTTGTGAAACAGTCTTAACTAATTGCTTCTTTGAAGCATTTTGAAAGGATTCATGCCAATATTTTTGGATCAGAAAATATCTTGCGAAATGATTTGTACTCGACACAGACGTGGAGCCAAAGACTTCCCGCTACAGCTCTGGTTTTTTTTTGACAGCTAAATCCAGCATGGGGGACTGTAAAATATCCTGATAAACAATGCAGTGATAAAGTGGCCATTAATATCATTTCAGTTGCATAAGATCATGCTTACATCATGAACACAGAAGAAAATGCTTGGTTATGCCTTACATAAACAAACAGCATCTGTAAATGGACACAAACTCTTGACCTTTGAGACCTGTCAAAAAACGGAGCTGTGTGTTTATATAAGACATGACAAAGCATTTTTTCCTTCTTTCTTTTAAGCATGATCTTATCCATCTGAAAAGATATTAATGGCCACTTTATCACAGCATTGTTTATTAGGATATTTTACAATCCCCCACGCTGGATTTAGCATCACGCTTTGAAGTTCTGCACACCCTCAGGAGTTTACTTTCACTGCTTTACTATAAAAACAGACGCTCCAGCTCAATCTGCACTTCAGCTTTCACACAGGACTGAAGAAAGAAGGAATCGACAACTGAATTTCCATCTAACAACACTGAAGGTAGGACAAGTATATATATATATAATGCTTCTGTTTGGGACTTAATTATAAATTTGCTGCACAAGTTGAGAAAGCAGGAAAAAAAAGAAAAAAAACATTTTGCAGAATCGAGTGAAATAATGAGTGTGTTCCAGATGTTTCTGACTGTTTTGTTATTTTATATTTGTTGATACTGTTGGATGTTTCATGCCTTTAACTCTTTCATGAAATACATCTAAAAAAAAAAACTATTACAGAAAGGGTTAAACTCAGACGGATATGGCAAAAGTGAAAAAGCTTTTGAACATTAGCCTGCGCGTTTCATACACAAGCGCTATTCATACACGAAATCACATTAACTGTGAATGTCATAGACGACTGAATTATTGGAATGCTTACACTATGTGTGTGTGTGTGTGTGTGTGTGTGTGTGTTGATCAGATGGGAAAGCGGCTCGTATCGGGGTTGGATGTGACCCTAATGCTGTTGTTTACACTAGTCAGTTTACTGTCTGCCGGGGAAGGTAGCAAAGGTAGGTGACGAGACGCCAGTATAACACACACTCATATACAGAGACACAAACATGTTTGGTTATTAGAAACCCCTGGTAATACCAATATGCTATGACAATTGAAGTTCTAAAATAGAAGAATAGAAGAAAAACAATGCATTTTCTTACACTGTATTTTTGTCACAGTCAACGGGGAGGCCAAATCCTCAAACTCTAGGCACTTCGACTGTCACCCTGAAGCGGGTTCCGATCAGGCCAAATGTGAAGCCCGCGGATGCATCTGGAAGGTCAGAGAAAGAAGATCTTAAATATTCAACCCTGTTGTTTTCAAAGACTGTTGTCTTCCCTGTGATTCAACACATCTGCTCCACATGCTTTTATCGTCTTTCATAGCCTTCGGATGTTCCCAAAGAGCCCTGGTGTTATTACCCCGAGACTCATGGTTACATCATCAGCAACATTGATGAAAAACCAAGCGGCATCACTGCAGATATAGTGCGTAATACCGATTTCCCAAGTCAACGTTCTCAATCTCGAGACATCAACAAGCTCCGTGTGGAAATCACATACCTGAGTGGAAAAAGCCTGCGGTGGAAGGTATGCTTTTCTAAGTTTAGGATTAAGACCAAGACAATGACTAAATGTACCATTGTGCTAAATATACATTCATGCATTTGGCAGATGCTTTTATCCGAAGCATCTTTTTATACTTTTTGTTAATGCCATAACCGTGGCGTTACTAGCGCCATGCTCTATTGTTGAGCTTTTTTATCTTAAGAATTATAAATTAAGAAAATAATTGAATACATTTAAGAATAGGACTGATTTTGGTCCTGTTGATCTAGATCTTTGACCCAGCCAATGCTCGCTACGAGGTCCCAGTTCCCCTCGAACTGCCCGCCGCACCAGAAACAGAGGAAAACAACAGACTGTACAGGGTTCAGATCCAGCACAAGCCATTCGGGATCCAAGTGATCAGAAAGGGCTCAGAAGAAATCATGTGAGTAATACACCTCAATTACTCTGCTAACATGGAGTCCAGAGAGCTTCTTTTTAGCAAACATGTGGTAGTTTTACTGCAGTTTTCACTGTTAACCCTCTGGTATTGTTCATTTGGGAGACACACTTGTGTTGTTCACGATCAAAAGTGACCGAACACCTGAAATGTAACTTTTTTTTTCCTTTTATATTTTGATAACATTTCATGGTACTAATGAATATTTATGCAACAATTATGTTTTTTTTTCCCTTTGAAAATAATAATAATAATAAAAAAATCTAATTTTAATTACTTTTCGAATCAAAAAGTAAAAATTAAAATAGAGACAATGCCTTTAAAATCCATGTTTTGAAGGCAGGTTAGTGCCATCTGGTGGGAGTAAAACAAGAAAAACATCTGTAATGTCATGGTGTAACCACTAGATTCCTATATACCTCTATATAAAAAGGCTAATCAATTCTCTAGTTGTTTTTTGACATAAATACTTATTTTTAGTCATAAATACTCATTTTATATGGATATATTTAAACATTCTCAAAGACAACTTTTTATAAAGGTTTAGATTTTTTTGTTTTGTTTTGTCCTGATATTTTATAGTGTCACCCCTTCATTACTGTGCACCTTTTTTCTACTTTGTGGATGATTTGTAGATTTTACACACAAAAAATTCTCTGTATTTTTGCCCATTTCCCATTAATTTCCTATGGCGGTCATTTTTGACCATAAACAAAACAAGTGTGACCATTTTTTTATGAGCATTTAGCTTTTTCAAATCAAGTTCGAATCACTTTTTTTTTTTTTTGGTCACCAGAGGGTTAAAAAAAACTTGTTCATTTATATTCATACCATTTGTACATTTTGGTTACCATTTGTAATCACCTTATAAAATACATTTATATTTATACATATTGCATTTACATTCATGCGTTTTGGCAGACGCATTACATTCAAGGTATACCAACCAACTGAATCTAATGTGAGTTAAAATGAATGAATGTTTTACATATTTTTTAATGTATTAAATAAAATGCATTAAATAAAATTAAATACATATTTTATATATTAATTAAAATGCTCAGAATAGCAGTGCTGATGGAGCACTTCTAGGGTTTTCTGATAGTTTTAGGACTATAAAAGCACAGTTTGCCTTCTTAATGAAAGGAAGTTATTTTTCAGTGTTCTCAATGTTTTGTTAAATCTCTTTTTCTCTAGATGGGACTCTGCCGTGCCAGGGTTCACGTTCTCTGATCAGTTCCTTCAGATCTCCACACGCCTCCCCTCAAACTATGTCTATGGTATTGGTGAAACGGAGCATCCCAGCTACAGTCATGACCTCAACTTTCACACATACGGCCTGTTTGCAAAAGACCAGTCTCCAGGGGTGAGTGTCAGAAACAAGCCTTGTCTGTATGTCATCTGCACTTTACATCACATCACGTTACAGCTGCCGGCCCTAGTGTGTAGTTTGACCAATCAGAGCAGTGATCACAATGACAGTCGGTTCACCTCAAACATCAAAAAACAACATATAGTTGATGAAATTATAAATGAAGCCTACATTAGGGCCATTACTTGTATTGTTAAATTTTGACTTTAATTATTTATTCATTTATTTGAAAGTGATGAAAACCACTTTTTAATTTAATTATAGTACAATAAAATACCAGCATGAAGTATGCTTAGAGTTGCCTTGAAGAAGTTGCTTAAAAGTGCCTTGAACTGGTCTGAGTAAGTAGACTTGTAGACTGTAGACTGAGGCCTACTAACCGTCCTGTGATTGGCTGTGGGTTGTCCTTATTCTCTGACTCACTTCGTGACACAACTCCCAGAGAAAGAGAAGCAAAAGCAGAGGTACATGAAATAAGAGAGAGAGAGAGAGATGTAATGAGGTGAATTAAAATAGATAAATAGGATGCAGGTTCTTTAACACTTAATTGTCTGTTTAACACTGAGGACATCACAAACTCAAACTCTGATCTCTCTCTGATCTGTAGTATAAACTGAACAGTTATGGACTCCATCCCTTCTACATGGGTCTGGAGAAATCAAGAAACGCTCACGGCGTCCTCCTGCTCAACAGCAATGCCATGGGTGAGTTCAAGCACACACTAACCATGTGTGTCTCACTCGTGACTGTCTCACTTAAGTAGTATCTGTCATTTATCAGAGTTTTGAGAACCTTTTACTTTTACTTCACTACATTCCATATTGGACTGTGGTGTATTGAAGCAAAAGAAAAGAGCTCATCATTTCCTCTTTTTGCTCTTAGATGTGACCGTCCTGCCTGGTCCAGCTCTGACCTATCGCACCATTGGAGGAATCCTCGACTTCTACATGGTGATTGGTCCCTCTCCAGAAGCTGTGGTTCAGCAGTACACTGAGGTGTGTGTGTATAACGTCGGAAAACTCACATTCATGAAATCCATAAATATCTAACATTCGATTCTCTTAATCCACTTGAATATTTATGTTCTAAAATGTATTTGAATATTCTTCTCTGGGTTTGTGCGTTTTGTTTGACAGATGATCGGCCGCCCGGTTCTTCCAGCCTATTGGTCGCTTGGATTCCAGCTTTGTCGTTATGGCTACGCCAACGATGCAGAGATCGCAGATCTTTACAAGGACATGAAAGCTGCTGAAATTCCTTATGTAAGTAATGTCATCTTTCAGTGTGTGCATGTGTGTCTTTCAGTCAGTGATGTAACTTCAGAACCTGCATTAAAACTTCAGGAATATTGCATTGTAAGTTATTCTGCAGTGATGTGATGAAAACACAACATTCTGTGGCCGTTTGTAGAGTAACCGAATCATAAAGTTAATCTTTTCATAAAAATGCCATTAATGTCCTTTTATTAACAGTTCTTTTAAAGACAAGTATCACTAGCAATGTTCCCTCTAAGCTGCGCGCACTTCTGATGTCGTGGTCATTAAGTTTAATGATCCTAATATCTGACCTTTGACCCCTCAAAGGATGTTCAGTATGCAGACATTGACTACATGGAGAGGCAGATTGACTTTACGCTGGACAAAGCAAACTTCAAGGGACTGCCTGCGCTGGTGGACCAAATGAGGGCCGAGGGGATGCGCTTCATCTTCATTTTGGTACCAACAATTCTCAATTACTGGAAAGTTGTTTCCATAAAATGTTGGATGTTGTAACAGAGCTTTTGTAGTCTGACATCAGTATGACCAGAAACATTCAGTGAAATGTATTCTGTGGCAAAACCTCATGCTTTATTTGTCACAGGACCCGGCTATAGCGGCCAATGAGACTAAAGGCTCCTACCCTGCGTTTGATACCGGGATTGAAAAAGACGTTTTCATCAAATGGCCTCCTGAGCTGAGCAATGACATTGTGTGGGGAAAGGTATGACAAACGCAGAGAGGGAAAAAAAAAACATATATTGATGTATTCTGAGTCAATACCTCATAGTCTTGTTGACGTGGACATGTACTGAAAGCAGGAATGATCCTGAACCACTGATTTTAGCTGTTGTTTCGGTAACACTTTAGTATAGGGAACACATATTCACTATTAACTACGACTTTTCCCTCAATAAACTCCTAATTTACTTCATATTAATAGTTGCATGCGTAGTTGTTACGTTTAGGTATTGGGTAGGATTAAGAATGTAGAATAAGGTCATGCAGAATAAGGCATTAATATTTTGTTAATAAGTACTAATAAATAGCCAATATTCTAGTAATATGCATGCTAATAAGCAACTAGTTAAAAGACCCTAAAATAAAGTGTTACCGTTGTTTCTGTCTGTCATAGGTGTGGCCTGATTATCCCAATGTTACTGTGAACAATTCTTTGGACTGGGATACTCAAGTAAAGGTATCTTCTATCTCTATAAATTGCTTTCTTTCTTTCTTTAATCAGAGAATTGGACATCTTTTCTCTTGTTCATCCATACTCAAGTCTATTCAATGGGCTATAATTGCAAATGCAGTCAAGAGAGATGAGTGACATCGTAGATACTATCAGCCAATCAGCATGTAGAAGACACACCATCAGCAAATAAGGGCTGGGTTCCAGGTTGTTTTTTTATGCCCTTCCCTCGCTAACTTCCCTCTGTCTCGTTGACTCGGATGTATGTCATTGCTTAGGTGTTCACTACTGGCGGAACCCTTGCAATGGGCTGAATTGGAATGTTCTTGGAATCACTTGGAATCTGCTATGGATTTGATTTATTATTTACATTTTTTCCCCTTACGAAATTGTTTAATGCAGCATTCTGTGTTTATATAGGTGTGTTTGGGTGGTTTTAGATATTTAAAAAAATAATTAATATATCATAGAGTTGTTTGTGGTGGGGTAAATTAAACGCGATATGAGGTGACATCACAATCATGTTGCATTGTGGTATACAGAGCTGCCTGAAGCGTACATATGAAATAGACTCAAAATCGAGGGAGCGAGGGTCTGTTCCCTCATCCACTTCACGAAGTGGAACACACCTCAAAATGGTGGCAGGGATTCCCCCGAGGGGAAGTGCTTAGGGAAGTTTGCGAGTGCATGTCTAAAAGTGGAGTGGAACGCAGCCTAGTACTATGCTGTAGTAAAAAACTCAAACTCAGCCAATCAGAACAGATAAGAAGTCAATCAGCACATTATTATTTAAACAAATGAGCAAATATCCAATCAGTATGTAGTGATGGTTAAAGCACACTGTCCAACATAACGTTTCTTTCATTTAAACTTTCAGCTCTTCCGAGCTTTTGTGGCGTTCCCTGATTTCTTGAAGAACAGTACAGCGGAGTGGTGGGGAGAGCAGATTAAAGACTTTTACAACAACGTCATGAATTTTGACGGACTTTGGATCGTGAGTGCTTTGTTTTTGTCATTTTTCATGTTGGAATGAAAAGTAAAGCAATTTCATTCGTTTAAAGTGTACAAGATCTGTGCCATTACACATCATTGTTGCTCTTATCACAACACATCTAACTGTTGATTCAGGATCGTACTTGACAAAGTCATGGTGAGCTGTGCAAGAACATGTGAAGGTTTATCATAGCCACGCCCTATTTCTACGCTCATTTGCATACCATTACTGTTTTCTCCTTTGGATTAATTGAATGATAACACTTGTGTTGTGTTTTCTGAAGGACATGAATGAGCCGGCCAATTTTGTGCATGGCACTGCCGGAGAAAAGTGTCTAGGGGATCAAACTCTGGAAAATCCTCCATACATGCCCCGTAAGTTCTTATCAGCATATCCTGGCATGTGGACTTCACAACACTATGGTCAACATTTACTTGGCCTGCCCCAACTGAAGATTTTTTGGTAGTTGTTCAGTTAAGCCATTAGTTGACTAATCGCATGTTTATATTAATTTAATTACTTAAATATATATGGGGAGAGAACTAAACCATAATGAGCCTTAAATATATAGCCTTCAAGCACACACATAAAGCATGGCACTGGCAAAAGTAATGATTATGAATGTGTCAGAAGGAGACATTTTAATTATTTATTAATAAACTAGTGTTTTCTTAGTCAGTTTCACCATTTCCGAAGTGAATGTGCCTTTAGAAAGAAATGCACATTTCATACGGATTACAAAAAGCAGAGAGTATTTGTTTTGTTTTGAATTGGTTCGTTTAAAAGTAGATATGTCAAGCTTTCTATAGATATAATTCTCATGTCTATGACTGTGAGGCAAATAGCCTATACGCTGAGTTTCATTTTTGTGAGGTGCTCCTAAAAGAAGTTCATGGGGACTGAGACGGCAGAAAACACATCCTCTTATACAAAGGCACAAATGTTTTCTTGTTATTGTGAGTTTACCTAAATAAAAGTAGATCCTTTACAGTTTCGAATGATGTATTAATCTGTCCGTATGACTAAAAATGCCAGAGTTGTTTCCGCTGTTATCAGGAAAAAATGCCAGTGATCGTATTAGCGCCTCCATGTCTTGCAGTAAGCATGCTATATTTCAGCTTCCACACAAACACTTGAATATGCAGCTAATAATAGTGCACATTTAAAACAAGCGGTCATGTAAAGTTGCTAATGATAACATGTTTCAAATGATAAGTAATATTTGAGGTCGATGAATGATAGGCAAATGTTTGGATTTCCTGCCCGACATACTGTAATTACCACATGAACCCGCCATTAACCATCTGTCCATCACAGACTGTGTGACTTCCTGTGGAGTTTTCTTTTTCCTGCAACTAACCAGCAAATAAAATTTTGGTCGCCTAAGCCTCTTCTCATTGACTAATCGACTAGTTGACTATTAAGGGGGCATCTGAATTTAGCACTTTCTGTCCTAAATGAATCTGCCCTATGTGTGTGATCTTTCCCAGCACTGGAGTCCATGCACAGAGGTCTGAACCATAAGACTTTATGCATGAACAGCGAGCAGATCCTTGCTGATGGCACACGCGTCAAGCATTATGATGTCCACAACTTGTACGGCTGGTCTCACACCAAACCCACTTACGAGTGAGTTTTCTGTTCCTCCATATTCACTACTTGATTTATTTCTCGTTGATCTGGAAGGAGTTTTGATTGCTGTGTGTATTTCACAGTGCTTTGCTTAGCACCACTGGAAAGAGAGGTGTGATAATTACCCGTTCGACATACCCGTCTAGTGGTCGCTGGGCAGGACATTGGCTGGGAGACAACTACTCCAGCTGGAACCAGCTTCTGAAGTCCATCATAGGTGTGATGATGGGGATTATTATTGGGAAGCACAGATAGCATAGCTAATGCTCATATTTACTGTACACTATTGTTCAAAAGTTTGGGGTCAGTACGTTTTTGGTTGTTTGTGTGGCAAATCAGCATATTAGGATGATTTCTGAAGGATCATGTGACACTGATGACTAGAGTAATGGTGCTGAAAATTCAGCTTTGATCACAGGAATGAATTACATTTGACTATATATTCACATAGAAAACGGCTGTTTTACACTGTAATAATATTTCACAATTTTTACTGTATTTTTGATCAAATAAATGCAGCCTTAGTGAGCAGAAATAACTATCAACCAATCAGCATGTAGAAGACAAACCATCTGCCAAAGAGGACATACTATAATAAATTGCATTGACCCCAAACTTTTGAATAGTATCATATACTAAAGGGGGTCTTCAAGTGATACAAAATCACTTTTAATGAGAAATTCAATTTGTTGTTCAAACATTTCAGATGGTTTTCAAAGATATGGTGCAAGAGTCAAAGAAGAGATAACAGAGATACGCAAGAGAAAAAAAAAACAGAAGTGCTAAACTGAAAACAGCACAACTTGAAATTTGATTAAGGACAATTTGAGGCAACAATACTTGTCTGAGTATTATAGAAACTTCTTGAATCAGGCAACCAGTCAGAACACCCTAGCAACATGTTTTGCATTAGCAATCAACACATTAGTTTTATATAAAAATCTAGTTCATCCTTGTCCTTTAGTTTTTGACCCATTTGGTGGTTTTTGTTGGACATGTGGTGTCTTTCTGTCTTTCAGGCATGATGGAGTTCAGCATATTTGGCATCTCTTATGTAAGTGCCTCTCTCTCGTCCTACCGCAGCACTTATGCTTTATTTTCTATCAAATAAAGACTGTATTTATTCATGTCCTTCTCTCTGTCTTTTTTCCCTTCTCACTCTCCCTTATTTCCGCTCATGTTCCAGACCGGCGCTGATATCTGTGGCTTCTTTAACGCTGCCGAATATGAGATGTGCCTGCGTTGGATGCAGCTCGGAGCTTTCTACCCGTTCTCCAGAAACCACAACACCATAAACATGCCAGTAAGAATACACACTCAAATATATTTCAGTCTAAATTGAAGTTTTATGTAACTGAATTACATTTGAATTGAAATTAAGTGATGATTGAGCATTAATGATGAACACCTGCTGTTAACAAGCATAATCACTGAAGGAAAGAGAAACACAAAAACTACAACTGACTTAAGTCACAGCCTTAGATGAAATCAACTGAAGATAAAAGACATATAATCTCTCAAGATCACATTAAACAACTCTACAAAACAATACCAGCTTCACTCATTACTAACTAGACTGACTATTTCTGTCATACGTCTACAGAAGCTCTTGTGAGAATTAACAGAGGCTTAGATGTTGATGATTTATTGAGATTCATTTGAAGTTACCCTCTTTGAGGTCAGTGTTGGCTTTAATTGGGCTCTTGACTTCACTGCATCAGTTGTTCTCTGGCTGCTGTAACTGAGTGTTTATAAAACACATTTGTTATGGAATAAATGTCAAGAGAATGTGTATAATAAGGTGCTGATGCTTAAAGGGTTCATTCACCCAAAAATGAAATTTCTGTCATTAATTACTCATCCTCATGTCGTTCCACACCCATAAGACCTTTGTTCATCTTCGGAACACAAATTAAGATATTTTTGATGAAATCCGAAGTTTTTTTATCCTCTATCGAAAGCAACGAAATTAATACATTCAATGTCCAGAAAATCAGTAAAAACATTGTTAAAATAGTCAGCTCGAGTACAGTGGTTCAACCTTAATGTTATGAAGCGACGAGAATACTTTTTGTGCACAAAAATAATGACTTTATTCAACAAATTTGTCTCTCCCGTCATTCAGCTAAGCTATTTATGTTGCAGAGCTTCTGTGTTTATGTCCGTTCTTGTTTTCTTCAGAAGTGCTGAATGATCTGATGAGTTTGTGTGATCTTTAACAGAGGCAGGATCCCGTGGCCTGGGGAGCGGAGTTTGCTGCTGTGTCTCGTGATGTGCTGAATATTCGCTACACCCTCCTGCCGTATCTGTACACACTGATGTACGAAGCTCACGCTCACGGAAACACTGTGGTCAGACCCCTGCTGCACGAGTGAGTGTTTCTCAACAGTTAAAATAATTGATGAGATCATGTCCAGTGTTGATGAAATCATATCCAATGTTAATGAGGTCATGTTCTGTATTGCAGGTTTGTCATAGATGAAAACACATGGAAGATCGACAGGCAGTTCCTCTGGGGTCCGGCTCTTCTGATCACTCCTGCTCTGGACCCGGTACTGAACACACACAAACACAACTCCACTATGATCACGCTACAAGCCAGAGTCTACCGTAGTCATGTTTGAGTTTGAGGTTTTGCTCACATACCCTGAACTGACCCACAAGTGTTGTTTGTGTTGTTGTTTGTTAATTTCTCATTGGTTTTGTTTTGTGAAGGGCGTTACTGTGGTCCGGGCCTACGTGCCAAACGCCCGCTGGTACGATTACCACACGGTGAGCATTTTATCAGCATGCAAATATTTATTAGAAAGATTTTATTAGCATGTCAGTGAAAGAAGCAGTCATAATGCAGCTGGACAAACTCAATCTGCGCTACTATACAGTTGCAAGAAAAAGTATGTGACTTGCAGAATATGTGAAAATGTTAATAATTTTAACAAAATAAGGGAGATAATACAAAATGCATGTTATTTTTATTTAGTACTGTCCTGAGTAAGATATTTTACATAAAAGATGTTTACATATAATCCACAAGACAAAAAAAATAGCTGAATTTATTAAAATAACCCCATGTGAACCACTGATTCTTAATACTGTGTGTGGTTACTTGGATGATCTACGACTGTTAGTTTGTTTTGTGATGGTTGTTCATGAGTCTCTTGTTTATTCTGAGCAGTTAAACTGAGCTCTGTTCTTCTGAAAAATCCTCCAGGTCCTGCAGATTTTTCATTTTCAAGCATCTTTTGCATATTTGAACCCTTTACAGCAGTGACTGTATGATTTTGAGATCCATCTTTTCACACTGAGGACAACTGAGGGACTCAAACACAACTATTAAAAAAGGTTCAAACATTCACTGATGCTCCAGAAAAAAAACACAATGCATTAATAGACGGGGGGTGAAAACTTTTGGAATTTGAAGATCAAGGTAAATTGTATTTAATTTGTTTTCCGGGAAATATGAAAGTATCTTCTGTTGCCTCCGAAGGGCAGTACTAAATGAAAAAAATGTATATTCAAACAAAATAAGAAAAATGTGGACATCTTCATCCTGTTCAAATGTTTTCACCCCCCATCTATTAATGCATCGTGTTTCCTTCTGGAGCATCAGTGAAGGTTTGAACCTTTTTTAATAGTTGTGTTTGAGTCCCTCAGTTGTCCTCAGTGTGAAAAGATGGATCTCAAAATCATACAGTCACTGCTGTAAAGGGTTCAAATATGCAAAAGATGCTTGAAACTGAAGAATCTGCAGGACCTGGAGGATTTTTCAGAAGAACAGAGCTCAGTTTAACTGCTCAGGACAAACAAGAGACTCATGAACAACCATCACAAAACAAACTAACAGTCGTAGATCATGCAGGTAACCACACACAGTATTAAGAATCAGTGGTTCACATGGGGTTATTTGAATAAATTTAGCTATTTTTTTGTCTTGTGGATTATATGTAAACATCTTTTATGTAAAATATCTTACTCAGGACAGTACTAAATAAAAAATAACATGCATTTTGTATTATCTCCCTTATTTTGTTAAAATTATTCACATTTTCACAGATTCTGCAAGGTGTTCACATACTTTTTCTTGCAACTGTATATTGGCTTCTCTCATCTGCTGGTATGTGATTGATCCACCAGGGTGAAGTTGTTGGAGTGCGAGGACAGTTTGTGGATATGGATACACCATTATGTAAAATTAACCTGCATGTGAGAGGAGGACACATCCTGCCCTGGCAGAAAGCAGAGAACAACACACACTACAGGTCAACAAGTTGCCCGCCATCTTTAATAAGGCTTTTTCTAGAGTTGCTTAGTATTTCTTTCCACTTTCAAAAGGGTTTCTTGCTCCACAAACAGTCAGTTTTTGTCACCCAAAAGAAAGAAGCGATTCTGAACTGAAATGAGTCATCAGTAATTCAGTCTCACTTCCTGCTGAACCTGCGTAGGTTTGTAACTAATTTGCATAATGCCAGCCTCTGCTCTTCATTGGCTGAACAGCTTCTGTTTGCCATGCCATCAATCACCGTAGTTGTTTCTGAGACGGGAAGAGTTTGGTTCATGTTGTTCATGTCGAGAAGACGCTGATTTCTGCTGCCAAAGCAAATCCACTTAGATGAGATTGATACGGTAAAACTGATGCCATCGTCTGTGTATCAAGTGTTGAAATTCAGATATGATTATGAGCGTTTGGTTTCTGATGAATCACAACAGACTGGGCAGTCTGACCAATCAGAGCAGACCTTGTTTTTGACCTTGGATGAATGAGAACCTGTAGGAGACTCTGAAATAACATTGGGAACCTGCACTTTAATATGTTAATGTAGGTGTTAATATGTTTATTCCTGTGATGTCACAACACATAATGTTTTATTAACAAAGTTCGGGAGGAGCAGGTTCAGATAATTAACCTAATTAGCACAGGTGGAGAGTATTCAGTTAATCAACTCAACCAATGTCAAGAGGTATAAATTCAGCAGGCTTACCCGCCCTACGTTCCCAACATGTCCAAAATCGAGCTCTCGCCGTCCGATGAAAAATCCTTCGTCCTCGAGGAATCTTTACCTCAATCCTCTGGCCTAAAGAGCGATTATCCTCTGCATGGCATCACCGGCGATCCCTCGGCGTTATCTTGCGGGTGTCAGCCCAAACAAACCGGCCCAGCACGCCGAGGCCTACCACTGGCAAAACATCTGCAATCTCCTTCCCCGTCTTTCTCATCTCCGGCTCATTCAATCCTTCCGGCCATAAAGAAATAGACAATAAAGTCCCTCAAATGCCAAGCTCGTGTCTCGGGCAAGGCTGCTCTTTTCCCGCAAAGGAATGGGCCTTCCTCCAGTGTCAGGCCACTGCAGCTTCCACTCTCCACCCCACTGGCTCAAATCCTTTTCGTTTTCCTTGGCTGAATTTTGCTTCGCTTCGGTCGCTAAATCACAAGCACAGTTTATGCTATCTGTATACTCAATTTTGATCGGAAGAAATAGATGTTTTGAACTGTTTTCATAGATTTGCCATTTCTAATCTAACACGCTGCTTCCTTTTATCTTAAACGCACGCATACAAACAGCTCAGACATTATGTGCAGTCAGATCGCACGCACAGTCGCACTCAGAATTATTAATAAGAACTTAACGTCAGCGCTGTCCTGAGATTTATAAACATAACGCTATATAATTTTTAGTTCCTAATCGATTTGTTTCTGTTTTCAAGTAACTCAAAACCCAGCTTCACTATCGTTAAAGAGACGCTGCACAGACGGTTAAGACAAATTCATACACGCATTCGTTCTCACTAATGAATTCAAATAAATTCCACGACATCTATATAAGTAATGTAAAGACTCAGATAACTAATGAAAATAACTGTTGAGTTGAGGGTTCCTCCTAGTGATGGGAGAAACGAAGCTTTTGAATCTATTGAACCAGTCGCTTCGAAAAAATGATTCACAGTTTCGCTCGGAACATCACACGCCGGTGATGTCTACTGGTCAGAAGGGTAAATGCACCGTAAGTCAGTTCAAGTATGCATGGAAAAACATTTTACCAACCAGTTGCAACTGTTTTATTGAAAGTGTTAAATGCTATTAACAAATGATCTAATACCATTAGATAATACTATATCAGCTGAAGTATCGCAATACCATGCAGTATACAAAATGAACCAAACTTTCATAAATATATGAAAACAGAAGCTGCATGAAGTTACATAGCATTTATGCATTTGCACTTCAATTACAATTGCGGGAAAAATAAATAAATTAAAAAAAATTAATGAATGGCTTAGTGAGTCAGCGACTCGCCCAATTTGTTCAAAACAGATTCATTTAGAAACTAAACAAAAACAACGCTCTTGCTCATGTCACGAACTATCAGGAGCATTTTTGCTGGCATGAAATTTCCAACCATGACTGGAGAGCAGAGTGAGAGTGAAGACAATGAAGGCAGATCAAAACATTGTTGAATATCATGTGTCCCCAACTAAGCAAGCTAGAAGCAACAGCGGCAAGGAACCACAGCTGCCCCAAAAGGCCTCTCCAAGCATCAGATTCAAACACTCTAGTCGCTGGCCATCAGAGGCTTTAAAGATCTATATCCTATCCAATCCAATCGCTTCCATGATTAAAGAAGCTCAAAAAACCCTTACCAGCCAAATTCTTCAGCTTCAGCTTGTTCTCTCGCTCAGTCCTACAAGCTCACCATATCCGCTGCAATTAACACCATCAGTCCACTAAAATAGTGAAAATACTCTATCTCACTGCTGCAGCAGCATCTTCTCACCTGATCCCGCAGGAGCCCACTCTGTTCTTACAATGCAGTAGCAGTGTTGTCTCCTCTACTCCCGCAAGAGCTCCATCTCTGGCAAACCTTGCCTTCACGGTGCAGCAGCGTTATCTCCATGCTCGCACAGGAGCTTAGTTTGTCTGGCTGAACCTTCCACTGCAGCAGCAACGATGTCCCCTCCGCTCCCATAGGAGCCCAGTTCTATAGCTAAATTTGTCCACTGCTGCAGCAGTAATGTCCCCTCTGCTTCTGCTCAGTTTTCTCGGGGTAGGAAATAAAAAACAAACAAACAAAAAACTTTCTCTCCACCGCTGACGAGGCTTACCCGTACAATGTTGCGAGTCTTAATTTCCCATCGGATGCTGCGAGAGTCCTCCCGGTCAATTTCCATCTTTTCTCCTTCCTCGTCCGGCGAGGCTTACCTGTCCGATGCCATGAGTATTGATCTCCCGTTGGATGCAGCGAGAGCCCTCCCGGTCAGTTTCCATCTTTTTAACTTTTTCCGGCTGGTGAGGCTTACCTGTCTGACACAGTGAGTCTTGATCTCCCATCGGATGCAGCGAGAGCCCTCCCGGTCAGCTTCCATCTTGTTATCCTTCTCTGTCCGGCGAGGCTTACCCTTCTGATGCCACAAGCATTGGTTTCCTGGAGCCTTGATCTCCCATCTGACGCCGCGAGAGCACTTCCTTCCTCATGCGGCGAGGCTTACCCGTCCGAGGCCTTGAGCATTGGTTTCCTGTCGGATGCTGCGAGAGCCTCCCGGTCGTTCTTCTGTGCTTTACTTTCTGCCTGTCCACCAGTGAGGCTTACCCATCTGATGTCATGAGCCTTGGTCTCCCATTGGACGCTGCGAGAGCCTCCTGGTCCGTGCTTCTTTCCTTGTCCGGCGAGGCTTACCCGTCCGAGTCCTTGAGCATTGGTCTCCTGGAGCCTTGGTCTCCCGTCGGACGCCGCGAGAGCCTCCTGGTCGAGCCTCTGCTCTTTAATTTCCACCTGTGTGCTAGCAAGGCTTACCCATCCGATGCCATGAGCATTGGTCTCCTGGAGCCTTGGTCTCTCATCGGCCAACAGCCCGCCATCAGCCAATCACTTACCTGTTGCCGGGAGCCGCTCCCAGTGGGCCCCTTTTGGTTGGTCATTCCTAAACCACGCTGCTCCTCGTCTTTCGGTTGGTAGGGCTCACCCATTCGACACCGGGAGCATTGGTCTCCCGTCTGACATAACCAGAGCCCTCCCGATCGGGCGCTCCAAATCACGCGCTCCCTGTCAATTGGCCGGTAGGGCAGATGCAGCATGGACCCCCACGGTCGGATGGTTTAACTCATACTGCTCCTCGTTTATCGGCCGGTAGGGCTTTACGCATCCGATACAACAAGCATTGGTCTCCTAGAGCCTTGGTCTCCAATCAGATGTCACAAGAGCCCTCCCGATCGGTCGTTCCAAATTTCAGCTACCCATCGTTTGTCGGCTAGTAGGGCCCGTCCGCCATTATATGCATATGTGAACTCGTGAAATGATGTTTTATTAACAAAGTTCGGGAGGAGCAAGTTCAGATAATTAACCTAATTAGCACAGGTGGAGAGCGTTCAGTTAATCAACTCAACTAATGACTAGAGGTATAAATTCAGCAGACTTACCTCTGTTCATCTGAGAGTTTATCAGCATCCCTCCTCAACCACATCTCCTCACTTCTAGTTCTATCTACTTTTACCACACCGGGGGGAATACTCTGGGTTCGGGCCAAAATTCAGAGCTCGGAGCCCTCTCCCCGGACAGCACACCAAATACGCATAACTTTACTCTATTTAATTATATGGATATGTGAACTCATGAATAATATAATGTTCACTGTTTTGTTTGTTTCATTTTATTTTCTTGTAGTCGTCGGAATCCTCTGGGTCTTCTTGTTGCTCTTGATGATGGAGGTTCAGCTCATGGATCCTTGTTCTGGGATGATGGAGAAGGAATTGGTAAGTTATATTTGTGTGTGTGTGTGAGTGTAGGGATGGGAATCGTGAGGAATTTAATGGGTTTAATTGATTTTGAATGATTTATTCAACTTCCAGAGTAAAATGTGCAGTAAGTGGCACTAAAGGCACATGCAGTTTTATCCGAAACAGATGAATGTGAATTACGTTGGTTGTTGTACGTATTGCAGCAGTTCAGAAATGAAATGTCCAGAGAGTAGCGCTAAAGTGTTAATGCACGATCGTGTTTGAAAATAATGTACCGCCGACCCTTGACCCTGCTGATAGTGTTAACTAAATCAAGCGTGAGATAAAAACACTTTTTTTTTTTTCTTCGCTTTACCAGGTGTGCTACTGAGCAAGTTTATGACATCAGAAAAGCCATATATATGGAGCTGGTTATGAGATGCAAATGTCAAAATGTTTACAATATTTAGTTTTAAGAGTTTTGCAATAATAATAATAATAAAAAAAGACTACAGTAAAGGCATGCATTTCTGAAGTTGGATTTATTAGTTTTTCCTCATAGTAAATGCTATTATTGGTAATATCATTTAATGTAAGGTCTCGTCAGCTTTACAAACAATAAAACTATGTTCTGAAATTGTATCTTTATATTAGCTTGTGCTTTTTTTAAAATGTAGATCAGAGTAATTTTTTTCCTGTTCTTTTCTTAATCTTCTTTGTTTTTCTTCTTTCTCCTTACAGATACTGTTCAGAATAAGCGTTTTCTCTTGACGACTTTCACTGCATCTTCGGTACATTCATATGTTTTGAAGAAAGATATGTGTGCAGTTCTTTCAGATTTATTAAATCCAGTAGGGAATCAAAGAATGTCTGCCTCGATTAAAGCCAAACATCTATGGCCATCATTCTCTGTTTAACAGATCCAGATCCAGAAGGCCACTAGATGATACACAAATACTGAGACAACACAATTTTCTGTTGTTTTTCATTCTGTTCTAGTCAGATCTAAGTGACTGAATCTCAAGAAGCATGTCATATGTCATTGTGATATTATTTTCATGATAATTAACTACATTTAACTACAAAAATTCATTACTATAGTTTAACTGGATGTTTTACTGTCGTCAGTTATCATTTGCGATAGCATGTTTGCCGCTGTCGCCTTTGGCTTGCTTAGTCGGGGACACTTGACATTTGATATTCAACAGTGCTTTGATCTGCCTGCATTGACACTATTGGCTGCTGTGCTATTGAAAAAAATAGCACTTTACACTGATAACTGGTACATTATTTTGGCTGCTGTGCAGCCAAAATAATGTACCAGTTATCAGTGTAAAGCTGCTTTGACACAATCTACATTGTAAAAAGCGCTATATAAATAAAGGTGACTTGACTTGACTCACACTGTAAATATGCGTGTGTGTAACAGCTGTCCTGTGTGTTTATTTGTGTAACAGTTGTCCGTGTGTGTTTATGTGTATAGGGTGTTCTCACCAGCGCGGTTCCCACTAATGGTCTGGCCGAGGTCGACAGGTTGACCCTGGGTCTGGTGAAGGTGTGGGGAGTAACAGCGCCCATCACTCGTGTTACCATGAGCGTGACTGGACAGCCTGACGCAAACTTGACCTTCACATATAACGCTGAGGTTAGACGCTTCATACAAACATATACCTCAGCTTCATACTGTCACAAACACTGATATAATTATGAGGGAAAAAATTTAATCTATTTCATTTTTATTCAGTTTTAAAACAAAATGTAAATATTTCACAGTTTAAAAATGTAAAATGTCATTTAAATATAAAAATTATATTTAATAGTTTTATATGGAATTAAAAAAAAAAAATCTTTATGTATTTGCCAAATTAAAAAGTTATTGATTTAAGTTTTCATTTTGAAATATACACTCATAATTGGGTGAATCTCATGAAAATGTCAATAGAAAAAGAGATATTAGATATTTTAAGAGATATTATTTTAATGATAATTAAGCAAATCCGATTATATTATATTATTATATCTGTATTATATAATTTATCCTGGTCATATTTCACCCCAGAATCAGTAAGAAATACTAAGTTATATTTTTAAGAGATATTTTCATGACCACTACCTTTTTTTTAGTACATTTCCAGCACATTTTCATTTAGGGGTGAACTATTTGGGTTTGTGTAGTAACTGCTGACTGTGAATGTGTAGTTTAGCTTTCGTTTTGTCTGAAAAACTGCTTCTCAAACTCCCGTCTCTACCTCTCCCTCAGGTTCAGGTGTTGCAGTTTGATGCGACATCACAATCTCACAGCATTGAAAAGCCTTTCACTATCACCTGGAACACAAATTAGACTCGGATCGACACGATTATTGACCTTTATTTACTAATGTTCAGTCAACTAGTCCTTTATTTAGCATTTCCACCGGGAGCTTTTTATCATCTGGATTTGAAATGATTTCTTCTAAAATATATGTTTTGTTCTGTTTTGGTTTGGATCTCTAGTTTGTTTGCACTAGTTAACTAGTTAAGCTGTTTTTTACAGCTTTTATGAATCCTTGTTAATAGTTTAATTGTTTCACACACTGTTGTTATCATTAACTAAATGTAAAACTATTAAAAAAATTGTTTTTGTTAATTGCAATAAAGCTGAAATGGACCTTAATTCATGTCTTTGAACTTTGCTTATTTAAAACATGATCAAAACAGTAATCGATTTTAAAAACACATAAGTAAGCAAGTGACAAATATCGGTATCAGAATCGGCCAGTAGTTTTTTAATCGGTATCGGCCGCATCTCTAGTTTACACGGATGAAAACATCAGTTTGCTTAGAAATAAAGCTAACCAAGTCATCCTGTGAGAGTAGCGAACCTTCAAACATACTGGAGCAAGATCAGCAATCCCACAGTGGTTTGATCAGATTCAGTCAGGTGATTGATCGTGAAGTTCATCTTCCAGGTTTCACTCCATCTTTTTCATGTTTTAGCACTGGTGTCTGTGATTGGAGTTTCACAGCTCTTTCATGAAGGATGGTTTTGTGAAGTTCTCTGTGGAAACAGGGTCTTCAGGGTGAATACAGAGGTTTGCTGTCACTTTTGCTGCAGTAGTTCTGTGTTGTTTGGACTCAATCCTCCTTCCCTATCATTCACTTTTGGTTTTCACCCACTATTCTTCTATGCTTTGCATTTGCAGTCATAATCGTAAAGACTGTTGTTCTTAAAACACAGAAGACTACAATACAGTATGACAATACAGCTCAGGCATTACAGAACAACCAAAACCGCATTTCAGATGCTCGAGATCAGTCACGTTTATATATTCAGTTAATGTGTTCGCATGGTAGTTTATGGGTGTTTTCTTTTCTTTTTTCGTTTTTCAATATACTATAACATATATCGCTTTCAGCAGTGTTTTATGTATTTTCAAAGGGTTTTCTGTAAAATAACACTGCGATATTGGATTTACATCACTGTAAATGGGTATGGGGAGACTTTTTATTTAGGTATACTATATACAATATATGCTATAAGTTTTTTTTAATCACTTTTAGGAGTGTTTTATGTAACTTCAAAGGGTTTGCTTTAAAATGACACCTAGATTTTGTATAGAGCACTGTATGTGGGTATGGGAAGCTTTTCAATTTGGGTACGCCAAATCCAGGCGGAAATCCCCAAAATGTTCCCAGTTCTTAGGAGGTTTCCGATATCTGGAAATCTGATCTTACTATCTGGACTTTTGCTTACAATTTGGTCCCCCCCACTTTGAAAATGTCTCCTGCGCCCCTGCAGAATTGTGAGATAAAATCGCCAGGTTGGGTCCTCACAGATGACATGTTAAAAAAAATATCCAAAAATGAGCACACAGCAATTTAATTTTACAACAAGTATCCGATATATCCGATTTCTGAATTGGAATCGATTTTTGATTCCCAGCCCTACCAATAGGTGGCACTGTTACACAACATGATCCAAGGAATCTATCAAGACCAGTCTCAGGACAATAGGCAAAACTAACAAAGTTATTAATATATATATTTTTAATTTCATTATAAAATGCACCAAAACTTTTTGAGTACCTTCAGGGCATGGTGCTGAAGACACACATAATTTCGTAATGACATGCCAATATGTTCATAAAATATAGCATTTTATGACAAAATCCAAAATGGCAGAGATGGAAAAATTGGATATCGTTCGATGGTATGATGCTCCAGTCTTGTGATTTTTGGCCAAACCATTCATAAATTATAAGAAAATCTGGCATTTCTCATATCTCCTGACCACTAGTTTGAATAAGAGACTCCAAATTTGTTGTGGTTAATGTTGAGATTGTCCTCTATCTATGTACCAAATTTCATAAGTTTCCTGCAAGCAGTTTAATTTAATTAATTCCTTCCATTTATATAGCTCTTTTCTGGGCACTCAAAGCGCTTTACATATTGAAGGGGGAATCTCCTCAACCACCACCAATGTGCAGCATCCACCTGGATGATGCAACGGCAGCCATATTGTGCCAGAACGCCCTCCACACACCAGCTGATTGGAGTGATGAAGCCAGTCAGTGTATGGGGATGATGAGGAGGCCATGATGGACAGAGGCCAATGGGCAAATTTGGCCAGGATGTCGGGGTTACACCCCTACTCTTTTCGAAGGACATCCTGGGATTTTTAACGACCACAGAGAGTCAGGACCTCGGTTTAGCGTCTCATCCGAAGGACGGTGCTTTTTGACAGTACAGTGTCCCCATCACTATACTGGGGTGTTAGGACCCACACAGACCACAGGATGAGCTCCCCCTGCTGGCCTCACTAACACCTCTTCCAGCAGCAGCCTAGTTTTCCCAGGAGGTCTCCCATCCAGGTACTAACCAGACTCAGCCCTGCTTAGCTTCAGTGGGCAACCAGTGTTGAGGAGAAGGAGACAATTCGGTACTTGGCTCCTAATTAGAATAGCAATGCTTATAAATGTAAAATGCTCAGCAGACAATTGATATGCAGTTTTAATAGTATTTATATTGACTGGTTCACCACATAAATAATTACTATAATGCCTTCTGGCAGTCTGATCAATTAATGAGAGAGATGTTAAAAAATCATGTTTGTTTTCTGGTTCTTTGATCACACTGGAAATGGAAAATCTAGTGAAACACATTGCATTGTGGGATATAGTATTCCCATACAGTATACTGCTCATTGGTGAATGTAGAAAGTCTTCTTGATGTTCTGTATACTGTATACAACACATACTACATACTGCAGTAACAGTAAGAGCAGTCAAAGTTAGCTTTATTGCCATTTACATTTATTGTATACATTTACATCATATGAAATAAAGCACAATGTTACACAATACAAAGACAAGAAGAACAATAAATACAGACTATAAATACAAACAATAGGTGGACATTTAGCAAAATCTCTCATTTTGTCTTCCATATAAAGAATCAGATATGTTTTGATCACCAGTAGAAATTACAGAAGAATTTAGTTATAAATGTCTTTTTTATTTTTTTGCTTTGGTATTATTTCCACAAGGTGTACATTTGCAAAACTCTTAGTACTAATATCACAACAGATCATCAAAAGTGCACTTTTTTCAAACATTTCAGCATATTTTCAGTTGTGTCAGTACAATACACAAAATCACAAAGTATCCTTTTCACGACACAAAATAAGTGTTTCTTCTATATAAATGTTTCATTCACAGTAACTGCCTTTCATAACGCTATTACTATCAAACTTTTCATTTGCATCTTTTCGTTCAGTTTAATACATTTGTCTATTATTTAATCCAACCGATCTTAATGGTTAATCAGTGAATCATTTGGTACACCTATTGATTTCTATAGCTATTGATTCTATAAGCATAGTTTCTATAGACATTATTTGCAATTTCTGATATGGATAATCAAATGTAGTGAATTATAAGCAATTTATCTTAGATCATGACCACAATTTTCAAAGTGTGTGTGTGGTCCTGGTAAACTGCGTTATGTCTCAACAAGGATGGTAATTTTAGACCTTGTTTGGGCATTTTTTTTTGGTCCCCATGAGGAAAACTTATAAATCATACAGAATGATCTTTTTTGAAAATCTAAAACAACCAATGTGTGTGTGTGAGAGAGATACAGATACAGAGGGATTTTAAATTTGTGAACAGAGCAGGACAGTAAGGGAAAAGAAACAGTCAATGACTGTATGACATCAGACTGATCAGAGATGCTTCAGAAGAAGAGAGACCGATGGCATCATTTTACATTATAGTATGCCATGTGATACTGTAAACAGATTACTGTCATTACTGTCACTCACACTTCACCTGTAAAGATCAGATTCAGTCATATGGTACAGTGAGAACATTTACTGTATTGCCAGCGAACTCTGTTCTACACAAAAACACCTTTTGATAACACACTGAATAGATAATATTACAAACATTATGGGATTTATGTCAATTGTGTAATTTAGGTAATGTAAGTGTATTTTCTGAGGTGGCATCTGTAACCTGTGTAATTATTTCAGCATCAAGGCTGATCTGAAACATGTATCTTGCATTGTTTGCTATTGAATGAACTGAATGTTAAAAGTACTAAACTGAAAGAAGATCACACTGTTGTGTTTCGCTGATTAAACCAAACGTTCTCATTACATATTACAGCGATCTTGTGTTTGAAACAGTGATTATGTAAAATGAAAATATGTACAGCTAGAATGAAAGCATGAGGTTTTGAAAGAATGACTAGCTGCGTTACAAGTGTGATCAGTTTGGAGATTTGTACTAAGAGTTTTGAAAATGTACACCTTACTTGTGAAAACAGTACCAAAGCGAATAAAAAGAAAAACAAACTTCTTGATCTGCTTCCCAGACTCAGCATTATGGAGGAGAATGACTGGTCATGAGCTTGTAGCCTCTGTGTCTGGACTCATTCTGGGCTGGAAACTACAAGAGATTACAGATATAGAGGAAGGAAGGTAACAACAACTCAGAAGAGAGAAACAGTTGTTCCTCCTGTTTAATCTTTGCTCATAGGGAATGTTCTGGACTTCTGCTGATGGTTTTCTGACTGCTGTACTGCAGACGTTCAGGAAGGGAAATGCTGCATTTCATGTGTTTGAACTCCAGAAATGATGTTCTGATCGAACTTGTCATGCAGTAGTAAATGAATGTTTTTCATCTGTATTATGAGCATTAATATCTTCTTCATGTCTAGTAGAGCTGATGTATTAAGCTTTACTAAGGTTCACTTGTGTTTGTGGCTGTTGAGTGTCTGAACGGACTGATATTGACAGAATCAGCAGCTAACGTTGATCTTAAAGTAATATTTAATGACACAAACATTGAAGAAATACTGCTGCGGTCATGATGAAGGATCTGATCTGCCATCAGTTAAACATCCTGCATATATTTCAGATATTTACAAAACCAAGAAAACGTACAATAGAAAAAACGGTCTCTATAAGAAATGATAACGAGATTGAACTCTTAAATCTGTCAGAAGCTTCTCAAGAGTGTTTTTGCCTGATTGTTGATCATGTTTGTGAAACCACTGAATCCGGCTGACCCTCTTGGTTTTGTTGATTCAGTAGGGACGTCATCTCATGGGATCCTGCTGTGTTCTGGTTCTGGTTTGGTCCAGTGGCTGGAGTTTCATCAGATCCTGCTGCATTCTGGGTTCAGAATAAGACATGTTTTAACACGTGTTTTCAACAGTTTCACAGCAGTGATTCTCAGTCCTGCTCCTGGAGTCTCCTCATATTAACAGTTTTACCACATAGAAGCATTTGCTGTTTTTAAGTTAAAGGAAAGTCACATGACCTGCTGCTGATAACTTTAGTACAGTATAACTCTAGTATATAATATAGTACTTGTGGGACTGTTTGTGCAGATGATCAGGATGTGGTGTTACAGATATTTCAGGTATTACGGAGTCAATTAGCTGCGGGAGGGGACATGTTCGGTTCACTTAGTTTTTTTTCAAGGTAACAACGAGATCCTCATGTCGTGGCCTCGAGATCCTATGTTGAGAGAATGATATATTGCCGTTTTAAAACGCACAATGTGGCCTATAGACATATAGTCCATTAAGATAGATTAAGGTAAAGAGAAACTGGAAATGAAGGGGAAAATAAAGCAAATCCGGTAACACTTTACAATGAGGTTCATTAGTTAAACGTTAGTTAATGTATTAACTAACATGAACTAACCATGAGAAATACATTTGTTACTGTTTTTACTAATCTTCGTTAACGCTAGTTAAGGAAAATACAGTTGTTTGTTCATGTTAGTTCACAGTGCATTAACTAATATTAACAAGATTTTAATAATGTATTAGTAAATGTTGAAATGAACAAAGATTAATAAATGCTGTATAAGTGCAGCTCATTATTAGTTCATGTTAACTGATGTAATTAACTAATTAACCTTATTGTAAAGTGTTACCGCAAATCCATTACAGTGAATAAAAAAATGTAACCAACAGGCCTAATAATAATAATGATAATAACAAAAATAAATGATCAGTGAATGGATTTAAAAGAGCGTTGGATGGCATAGATGAAAATATACACAGCATTCACAGAGAAATGAAGCCTCTTGAATCTTTGAAGCTTTTCTCTGATTGTTTCAGGAAAAGATTTGAAGCATCAGGAGTGTCAGTCCTCCATACATGCTTTGAAGCTTCAGTGTCATATGTAATGTCACTAATTTATTCATAAACGTCATCTGAATTGATATTTATTGATAAACTTCATTTGAAGGCACCATCGCACGCAATATGTTAATATAATCATTTCTTAATTCTGTGCTTTTTCTTAATTAAAAATAAATATTATAATAGGCCTATGCCAGTGGTGTCCAAACTCAGTCCTGCAGAGTTTAGCTCTAACTTGCCTCAAAACACCTGACTGGAAGTTTCCAGTATGCCTAATTAGACCTTGATTAGCTGTTCAGGAGTGTTTAATTGGGCTTGGAGCTGAACTCTGCAGGATGGTGGCCCTCCAGGACCGAGTTTGGAGACCTCTGGTCTATGCATTTCTGATAATTCCAGGTTGTTTACGCATTTAACTCGTGGCCATGAGAAACAGATGTCGTTCCCTCAACAAAGGATCTCGAGGCCACAACTTAGTTTTGTCGTGGTCACAAGATAATAAGTGACTCGAACACGTCTGTAATTATCTGAAGTGGTTTGTGTCAAATAAAGGAAAGTGCTGATGTTCTTCAGGAGCAGGATTGAGAAACACAACATCTCTGAAGAAGTGTTCAAATCCACAATAATTCTGACACTAACCTGAGATTCCTGATTCTGTGATCCAGCGGCTGGAGTTCGACGAGACTTTATTGCCTTCTGTGTTCACGACAAGACAGATCATTTACACTCAGATCTACACTGAATGTGTTTCTGACACTTATTTAAAGGTGCAGTCAGTAATTCTGTCCATGTTTAAAAAAAGAAAAGTCCGGAAGAAACGGTTTTATTCCACATTTTCTCTCTTCGCTCATGGTGGCCATACTGAGATCACATGACCAGCTGAACGTAAAGCAGACACGAGCTCGCAGCCTTTTGTTTTGTGCAAATGTAAGTTGTAATATTTTGTTTTATTTTTGTTTATCTATATCTGATTTATCTCATATGGGATGCATTTGGTAAAGAATTAACGTGTGCCGTGATCAGCTTCAGCACACGCAGCTCAAACAGCAATGCACGACTACTAATAACTATGATTGGGACTGTCATATTGCACAACATTAATGAGAACACTATTTTAATAAATCGTTGTGAATTCATTGGGTTTAGTTGCCTTTTTTAAGCTCGTTGTTCCAGGAAGGAGTACACATTCTGACAAGCACGCATCTGAGGCGGCGTTGTTGACACGTTGTATTAGTTGTTATATTTGATTATTAAATAAGTATTTTAATAACTGATCAACCACATCAACTCATTTTACAATCCTACTAGCCCTTTATTTAGATTAAAACCCTTCTCATTCATTTGGTGAGGAACATGGCGTTTTGAGCAGCATTTGCAGTGCACACACACTGCGTGATCGATTAATCGATTGTTAATTTAAATGAGGATCGATCATGGGAATTTGTGTAAATTGACATCCCTAATATAAAAACGTATTTTTACAGTGATGCTGTGTCACACTGATGTGTGTCTGTATGAAGAGTTGAGTCAGAGAAACATGAACATAAATCACAGAGTGCACCTTTAACATCAAGTGATACTGCTGGTGAATTGATAATATCTAATTAACATTAAATATGATACTAACCTGACATGACTGCAGACACGGTTTGATCCCTGTGAGTTCAGAGACAGAGGAGGAAAAGAGATTTAAAGGATTACATGCTGATCAGATTCAAAACACATCAGACTGGATAATAGATGAGTCCTGGGGCCCGTTTCAATAAGGAGGTTCAACCAACTCTGAATTAAAACTTGAACTCTGACTTGACTTACTCTGTGATGGTCTGTTTCAGAACAGCTGAATTGAGTTAGTTCAGTCAACTCGGAGTTAAGCGCGTGCACCGCGACTATGAAAAGCCATCATCAATGGAGCTCCGATATTACGATTCAATGCAAGTTTAATTCTTATCGCTGTTATAATATCACAGGTGAAAACTGGCAGAACGGTAGGTTATTGAACTAATATTCATTTTCATGGTATCCCAAGGGGGACATTTTTTTTTTTTTTTTAATTATAATTTAAGTGCATTTTTTTATTTTGCAAATTACCTACCAATGGAGTTGGGAAAATAAGGAAGTGGAAATAGCTGTAGATGCTAAAAAATAGAAAATAGTGATATATTCTATTTACCATGTGAAAGTAGCAGTTCTGTGCAATAAGTGTAAATAGTGATCAGATGCTATTTATACTTTACACATCGGTGGGCGGAGCTAGTGTAAATTTGCACTTAGTAATAGTAACTCCGAATAATCTTGTTTTCCGTTTGCATTAAGATTATTTGTAGTACCACACTGGCAGATCATTTTCCTTAAGTAAAGTGCACTTAATTTAGACCCCAGTGTGTTCAGTGAGTGTTTATAATGATTATAACGAGTCAATATGTGTCATAATCATTATAAAAGCAGCAGCAATATCTTTATGAAATGATGCCCTCAAAGACCACAATAAATAATAGTGAAACGCTGTTTGTGAATGAGTAATGAGTGTTTTTCTGCTGTAAACTGTGAGCAGCTGTCAGTGAATCAGACTGAAGATCACACTCAATAAACACACATGAGATTCATCAGTCATCACAACACAAAACTGATCATCTATTCCCTGAAAAGACAGATGATTGGACACATATGTGGTCATATTTTACAATGAAAATCCCCACCAAAACAGCTGAAGTGCAGGTTTATTTAATTGTCTTTAGGTTCAGGTTATACTCACAGGGTTCAAATATCATTAAAACCATCAGAAATAAAGTAAAGATGAACTCAGAGGAAAAGACGACGATCCTCAGATCTCCAGCTGCACCTTCACCATTAACTGAGGATGAAAAGAAACAACAGGATTTTATTTACAGCATGAACAGCTGGTTATAAGGCTTATGATTGCTCCAAATTAATATATGTGAATGGAAATGAGAATAATAACTCATTTTACCACTCAGTTCAGATTAAAATGCTCTATTAGTTTATAATATGCATTCACCACAGAGTTCATGGTTTATATGCAGATATATTACTGATGTTAAAGTGTTCAGTCACCTGTTTTCAGTATCAGTTCAGTCATCAGAGCAACAGAGTTCAGTACAACAACAACGACTGATCCAAACACATACACAGGAACAAGACGGAGAAGATCTGGAAGATCAAATAATACAGTTAATATCATCACCATTAGAGAAAATAATACAGTTAATATCATCACCATTAGAGAAAATAATACAGTTAATATCATCACCATTAGAGAAAATAATACAGTTAATATCATCACCATTAGAGAAAATAATAGTTAATATCATCACCATTAGAGAAAATAATAGTTAATATCATCACCATTAGAGAAAATAATACAGTTAATATCATCACCATTAGAGAAAATAATAGTTAATATCATCACCATTAGAGAAAATAATAGTTAATATCATCTCCATTAGATCAGATGAAACCACATTAACAACCACTACAGATAAAAGCACATATCAAGAAAAAAAAATCTCCACATCTTTCTAAATCTGATTCTTAGTCTGTTTGGAGTTTGAAACTAATAATAAATAATAAGTTATTCAAAAATAGAAACAGTAGCTGTGGTTCCCTGAACTTCACCATAAAAAAATACAGCTGCAGTGTTTCAGGATTTAACTTAAACTGACAGTAAAACCTGTATTTAATGTTATAATGTTAATATACCAGTACTAAAATACCATAAAACTGGAGCTGACGAGAAAGTTCAAAGTTCATCACAAGCAGCTTCTCCACAAACTGAAGTTAATATTAATATACAGAAGCTGCACAGAGTCATTCACACAAACACTAAATCATGGTGACACACACGACATGTATATAGTAAATGAACTTACTGTCAACAGGTTTGTACTGTAACATTTTTAGTCTTTATGATCATTTTTTACAGTGTAGAGACTCTCTTCAGAAGAGAAGAACAGAAGTGAAGAGAATAAACTAGAGCCGATAGCAGAAGATGATCAGATGATTAATACTGTACCCCATTTAAATGACCATGTGAAGTTCACCACTGTCCAGAGTAACTGAAGAAACGCAATCATACAGGCCCATCCCACACGATCTGAACATCAACAAACACATCATCATCATCATGGTAACGGTTTCTGTAAAGCGTTAATTACCTGACAAACAAACTTTTAACTTTAGTACATTTCAGCATTAATGTAAGACATACTAGAAAGATGTTTCAGATACATAATTTTATATTATCGTACCCTTTTCATTTTCCAGAGTGATGATGTAGAAATAGACCAGTACAGCACTGACCAATAACATGAGAGTTAAATACACTGATC